>OX352260.1:0-57500 GCA_947086405.1 Esperia sulphurella | reverse complement strand
CCGATTGCAATGAAATAAAGCCTATATGTTTCACCGAATTAGCACTATGTTTAAGTGATGCGCGTACAGACAAACAGACAAAAATTCCAAAAATGATCGAAATGTGTTCTATTACTTATCCTTAGACCCCCAATTTTTTTGCAAATATATTCAGTGTACAGACACGCAAAGTTTACGATTTAATGTATTAGATACGATACGGTCCTCTCCGCCCCTTAAGCAGCGATTGTATACTTCCGCAAACATCTTGGACAACGGTTCCGCGGCTGAGAACAATAAGTCTACCGAGGTGTCGTAAATATCTTTGGTAGGCTTTCGCGCAACCTTTTTAGTAAGAATATTATAGATCTCTGAAAGCGTGAACATTCGCATCCGCAACATTCAGCCAGCGCGGCAGCCGCCCGCCGCGAGTCGTTCGTTACATGTATAGATTATGAGAATATCTCCAACAGATTTGATCGCATCTGAAGATCTCAATATTTGTGCTCCCGGCTTGCCAAATGGAACCATCCGACGGTGGACGTCCAGCAGCGGGCGCGTGCTCCGAATGAAACAAACGGTACTCGCCTCTCCTTCTCGTTGTAGTCTCTCCGCTGGTGGCGCGTGCGCGTGGAGGCGCGGCCGGCGCCGGCGCGCACCGCCAGCTGCGCCGGGCTCTCCGCCAGCGAGCCCACCGCCACCGCGCTCCTGGACAGTGCCCGCAGCGTTACACAGTAGCCCGTCACTGTTACATGATGAGGGCATACGAGTTTGTCGTTATTAGACCTACCAGTCCGTGTTCACAATCGAAGCCTTGATCAAGACCCGCGTGCCGACGCCGATGGGCTCTCTCAGACGGATCACGTCACGTATATTGTCTCGAGCCGCCGTTTCCGGGAGCGGATTCTGGAACAGAGTTTAAGTAAGTTGAACACTACGAGGTAAACAGAGAGAGAGAGACGAGAGAGACCGGTATCGCCTGCGAGTCCACGGGCTTGTCTACTGCATTGTAGAGTCAGGTTTGATCGGCTCATCCTAACTTTGGCGAATATTTCATTGACTTAGATATGAGTTGTGTGATGTTTAAAAGGAGACGGACATCTGCGTACTTTATGTAAGTATATTAACAACTAGCTGGTGCCCGCGACTTCGTCCGCTTCAACGACTTAACATTACAAATTATGTTATTCCGGTAAATGAAATGAAATATATTTATTTGCGAGCACAGGTTATTTACATGTTAGGCTGGTGGTCGTCAACTATGAGGTCGCTATTCAGCTACGTTACATTAATTAGCATTCATACAGGGGAGCGGTAATATTCCTAACTTTGAACAGTATGGTCGGCATGAGTCAAGAGGACTGAGACGTAGGAATTATATGTTTTTCGGATTAAAAACTATCCTATGTCCTATTCCAGGACCTAACCTATATGTGTGCCAAGTTTCATCCCGATCCGTCCAGAGGTTGAAGCGTGATCGAGTAACAAGCAACTAAACATCCAAACATCCATACTTTCACATTTATATTACTGGGATTCCTTAGCGGCTCTGTTACCTACCTTGTGGCTTAACTGCCTTTTAGTTTAGAAATACTCCAAACAGTATGCATTTAACAGCCAAAATACTAATCGCAAGTTTGCTAATGAAATATCTAATTTGAAACAGACAAAGAGAGCGACTCACATAAATCGTCGCATTCAATTTTTTTCTCTTTAGCATAAAAGATTGTCATATTTGGTTCCAAACGTTGGCCCGATTAATCCAGTAACTTTGTTTTAGTCTGTCGGTGAGACTGATAGTGTCGGAAGATATCGCTGTTCCCACCGAATAAAATCGTAAATGCAAAATATAGATTTTACAGGAAAAATAAAAAACTGATTTTGTTGATATCTTAGGAAGTGTAAATAATTGAAAATTATAGCGTATGATGATTTACCAATAGAGCGTAGGCTTCCGTTGCGTGCCAATAGAGGGCAACCAGCCCTTCGCTATTCGCCCGAATGATATTCTCGGGATGTTCGGGAACGTTCGGTAGCACTCGGCTACCACCCGAACCTCCCTTCCCGGCGAGCCAGTTCTTTCGGGACCACTGACTGGTAAACCCGTATGATTGTCCCGCGCTCGTCGTCCAGAGCGGCCGAACTCTCTTTCTGTTCATGTTTGTTTTCGTGTACCTTATAACTTGTGTTTTCTATAGTAATTAAACATTAACTACCATACGCGAGACTTTAATTCCGACATCCAGACGCACCCACGCCACATTTGACGCCCAACGTGTTTGTGCAAGTGCATTTTGAAGTTGAACTGGATTTTCGGTTTAGAACGAGGTTACCTAAAACCTACCTGGACTATTATGGTGGTGTTGTGCAGTGAACTTTATGCATTTTGTGGCTTACGCGTTCGATAAAGTGTATTTCCTTTTTTTTTTCGAATTGCGTCGCTTATGTGTACGTTACTGACACTACGAATAGTTCGATCGGTTTTCGTTCGTTAACAAAACAAAACATTGAACATGGGACGAAAGACCCGCCAGTCGCTACCTGCTGGTAGTGAAGACGAGTCTGAACAATCTGGTACGGCTACTGGTGGCAACATAACGATGTCACACGACAGTTTGACGACTATACTTGCTACGCTGCAGCAGTCGCAAGCAGAATTTTGCCAGCAGCTACTGCGAGAAGTTCGTTCCTCAACGCCGGCCCCGGCAGCGATGGACTCCGTGGCCACCGCCGCCGCAGTCGTCGCGGCCGCAGGTACTGTTAATGCCAACTTCTCTCAGTGTCCAGCACGATACAGTGGCCAGCCGGACGAGTCATTGGAAAATTTCATTGATGCAGTCGAGACATATAAGTCATGTGTAAATGTTTCGGACGAGGTTGCATTACGCGGCGTGTCCATGTTGCTGACTAACTCCGCCGCTGTCTGGTGGCAAGGCATAAAGCATACCATCACCAGCTGGGCTGACGCGCATACAAAGTTACGCAGCGCCTTCGGAGAACGCCGATCGCCTTTTCAAATTTATCAAGAGCTATTCGCGCTGGTACAAGGTGAGACAAACACAGACTTGTTTATCTCTAAAATTAGAGTTCTCTTTTCGAAGTTGCCTAAAGGAGATTTAAGTGAACATGTACAACTAGACATGTCTTACGGCCTACTTGACCGGAGAATAAGGAAAAGGTTAAGTAGGGAGAGCGTAAATACCTTCGACGAATTGTTGAATAAAGCCCGTAACATAGAAGATTCTTTAAAAGAAAGAAACTGTGGCTCGAAGGTTAGCGTTACGAAGGCAGACCCTCCCAAGTCCGACTCTACGAAGTCGGGTAGTACTGGGAAAAATACCTACACGTCACGGTATTCGTCGCAGTCGCAGCGGTCGGCTAAGTTGGATAGCTTGGGCGGCACGGGCGGCGCGGCCGCTGGTGCGCAGTCCGCGCATTCGGGAGTGCCCGTGGATCGCGCCGAGCCGCCGCCCCAAGACAGCAGTGCTACGTCGGCGGGAAAAGGGAAACGCGCCTTTTGTGGGTATTGTAAACAGGGTGGCCATAATATAAATAATTGTGAAAGACTTGAAGGTAAAAAGCAGGGAAAAAGTGAAAATAAAGTCCAGTGTTATGGGTGTGGTGCGCCTAATATTATTCGTTCTAAATGTCCCCAGTGTAATCCTCCCGGTGGACAGTCGTTTTACGCATTAAATACAAATGACATTCCGGAGCGACGACCTACACCGCCGCAGGCGCCGCCGCGGCGGTCGGCCGGCACACGCGCGGGTGGTTGCCATGGCAACCGCCGCAGTCCGCGCACTCCCGATCCGGTCAACGGCGACCTCCGCGCCTCCTCCGTGGTCGCGGCGGCTTCGCGGCCGGCGCCCCCCGCGCCCCCGCACCCGCTGTGTCAGAGCGCCACGAGTTGTGTTGCAGGTAACCCTACGGTTGCCGTAGGGGTCTGTACTAAAAACTTTTCGAGTGATCTAAATGTACGATCTACTTGTGTTGTGTGCAATAATTTTTCACATAGTAATGAATGTTTTTCCTACGGTTGCGATGTTGTAAACAATGACTTGTGTACTTGTACTGCTAAGCAGAATTGTATAAATTCTAATATTATTGGCATGCAAGGGAAGTCGACGTCTCAAACGCTTACGTCTGCCGTATTACATGAGGCCAGGTGCTCTCAATCGTTTTTTGTAAAATCCAGTGATTGTCAATCTTTTTCCGGGAAATCCAAAGAATGTCAATCTTTTTATCAAATGACCAGGGATGGTGAACCTTTTCGTAGGCCAATATTAAATATCAGTATTTTAGGGGAACAGGGTACTGCTTTAGTAGACTCAGCGGCAAAAAGTTGCGTTGCCGGTCATACGCTGTACGCTCTCCTTAGGGCTAAAGGACATCCTTTGCATTCGTCAACAAAAATTGTTAAACTGGCGGATGGCATTAGTAGGTCAATGGACGTGTTTACTACCGAAGTAGAGGTGACACTCAAACGTAAAACGATGAGTACTAAGTTTTTAATTTTTCCGGACGCGGATAGTAACGAGACGCTTTTAGGAATCAATTTCCTTACAAATTTTAATATCGCTATTGATTTTGGTGGTGCCAGCTGGCACTTCGCTGATAATTCTAAATTGAAATTCGATCTGCGGTTTGAGGGTTCATCACCTCCTGCTTCGTGTGCCAGTATGGATGTCCTTAGGGAAGACGAGGCGACGTCTCTCACTGAACAACAGCGCGAGGAACTTGCCCACCTTCTCACGGAAAATAGGGATATTTTTGAGCTAGGGGGAGACCCTACACCGTTCGCTGAACACAGGATCGACACCGGCGACCACGCCCCTATTGCCGTACCGCCATATCGCGTCACTCCCGCGAAAAAAGAAGTTATGCGTGTGGAAATTAACAAGATGCTGGCTGATGACGTCATAGAGGAATGTGAGTCTGCCTGGGGCTCTCCTGCTCTCTTGGTTCCTAAGGCTAATGGTAAGTTTCGTTTTTGCGTCGACTATAGAAAGATTAACGCCGTGACTAAGTCGGACGTCTACCCGATGCCATTGATAGATGAGTTAGTCCAATCGACAAAAAGGAATTGTTACATGAGTACGCTTGACATGAGGAGCGGATTCTGGCAGGTGGCTGTTCGGGAATGCGACCGGGATAAGACCGCGTTCCTGTCACCGTTCGGGACATATCGTTTCAAACGTATGCCTTTCGGTTTAAAAAATGCACCTTCTACCTTTCAGCGTCTCATAGATCGGCTACGTTCTGGAGCTTCACTAGAGAATGTGACATTGCTTGCATACCAAGACGACCTTTTAGTGATTTCTGAGGGATTTGAGCAGCATATTGCTGACCTTCGTGCGGTATTTGACAGGTTGCGAGTTTTCAAACTGCGTGCAAACCGCGAAAAGTGCGTATTTGCGAGAGAACAGGTAAAGTATCTCGGCCACGTTATCACGCAGGACGGTGTATCACCGGACGAAGATAAGGTACGTGCTGTGCTTGACATGAAGCCACCTTCTACAGTGCGCCATCTCAGAACTTTCTTACAAACCTGTTCCTGGTTTAGGAAGTTCATCCCCAACTTCTCTTCGGTTTCTGAACCACTGACGCGTTTGCTGAAGAAGGGAGTAGCTTGGTCATGGGGATTAGAGCAATCTGAGGCGTTTCAAGAGTTGAAGAAGCGGCTGACATCAGCACCTATTCTCGTTCAACCTGATTTTAACAAACCTTTTGTTCTGCGGACAGACGCGAGCAATTATGCGGTGGGAGGAGTTCTGCTTCAACTTCAAGGTGAAGGTAAGGATGAACGCCCTATCGAATACGCTAGCCGTCTGCTGAACTCCGCTGAACGAAACTACAGCACCACCGAGCGTGAGGCTCTGGCGGTGGTTTGGGCGTTAGAGCGCTTTAGGGGTTACATCGACGGACAGCAGGTAATTGTAGGCAGTGATCATCAGCCGCTGAAGTGGCTGCTCACATTGAAATCACCTTCAGGGAGACTTGTCCGTTGGGCGCTGAAGTTGCAAAGTTTCAACATACAGTTCCAGTACACCCCAGGTAAAGCTAATGTCGTTGCCGACACTCTTAGTCGCCCTATCTGCGAAGAAAGTAACAAGGAGCAGTGTGGAGTGTGTTCAGTCGTCGTCGATTTGCCCGCTCGAAGCCCAACGGACCTGCGGCGCGCTCAGCTTGACGACCCGGAGACTGAAAAGATCATTAACGGTTTAGAGAACACTTCAGAGTCTGCAGCTATTGAGGTAAAACGTTGGTCTGAAAGAGGCTATTTTATACAGCAAGGGGTGTTATACAGATACAACCCGGATATTGACAGCGAGGAACCGCAGTTAGTCGTTCCTGCTAGTCTTCGCCTGGAAATACTAACGGACTGTCATGACTCACCGACAGCAGGACACCAAGGTATCGATCGGACCTTCCACAGGATCGCACAGCGATATTACTTCCCAGGCATGCGTCGTGCTATCGCAGACTATATTAAAACCTGTGTCACCTGCCAACGGTACAAGCCGTCAAACGAGAAGCCGTCGGGTCTCCTACAAACACCTGTACTTAACCAAAGAGGTGAAGTTTTGGCTGTTGATTTGTTCGGACCGTTGCCGATAGGAGAAAAGGGGGAGAAGTGGATACTCCTGGCAGAAGACACTGCGACTCGCTGGGTTGAGCTCTACGCTTTAACGGAAGCTACTTCTGAAGCTTGTGCTCGTGTGCTTATAGAGCAATATTTCCTGCGGTACGGACTACCTCGTCGCATAGTGTCGGACAATGGAGTCCAGTTTGTGTCCGCAGTTATGCAACAGTGCATGTATATTTTAGGAGTAAAGCAAGACCTACTTCCTTTATATCACCCGGAGGCTAATCCAGCCGAACGGAAAAATAGAGATCTAAAAGGTCAGCTCGCGCAGTTGGTTGATACAAAGCACACCTCGTGGCCAGAGCATTTGCCTTCGGTTAGGTTCGCTATGAATTCAGCTGTTTGCCATACTACAGGCGTTTCACCAGCATATCTCACTTTTGCTAGGGAGCTACGTTCACCTTTAGACGTTCAAACTGACATTAGAGCTGTTTTGAACAAAGACAATTTTGTGCCCCAAATAACACCTTATTTAAAGGGTTTTCTTGATTCGTTGATATCAGTTAGGGATCGTGTAGAGAACCAACAGGACAAGCGTAAGAATTACGCTGACAGATCACGTAAACCGGGAGACATCTTCAAAGTTGGTGATCAGGTGCTTATAAAGTCTCATGTACTGAGTAATTTGTCTAAAAATGTTACGGCAAAGTTTGTGCCGAAAAGAGATGGGCCGTATTTAATCGTCAGGAAGGTAAGTCCTACGACCTATCTAATCGCAGGAATAAATTACCCGGAGGAGGTTTTGGGTAAGTTCCATATCTCAGAGCTTAGTCGGTTTCATAACAGGAATGACTCGCCTCCTGATCCCGTCATGCCTAAACGTAATAGAGGCCGTCCTCGTAATCACAATCAAACTCAACTGCGAGTTCAATCACGGGGACGTTCTTCTGAACTCGAGGGGGAGGGTATAGCGTATGATGATTTACCAATAGAGCGTAGGCTTCCGTTGCGTGCCAATAGAGGGCAACCAGCCCTTCGCTATTCGCCCGAATGATATTCTCGGGATGTTCGGGAACGTTCGGTAGCACTCGGCTACCACCCGAACCTCCCTTCCCGGCGAGCCAGTTCTTTCGGGACCACTGACTGGTAAACCCGTATGATTGTCCCGCGCTCGTCGTCCAGAGCGGCCGAACTCTCTTTCTGTTCATGTTTGTTTTCGTGTACCTTATAACTTGTGTTTTCTATAGTAATTAAACATTAACTACCATACGCGAGACTTTAATTCCGACATCCAGACGCACCCACGCCACAAAATCCGTAGGTATATCTAATGAAAGCAATTTTTTTTTATTAAATTTCATGTTATATTAATATTTTTAAACAGTTATCAACTACTACGCAATTCGGAAAATCAGACAGTTAACTGATGTTGCTACCGCGAGGTTAGTGTACTTTAGCTACTTCCACAGTATCATGGCATACGGTATCCTACTGTGGGGTCAAGCAGCAGATATAGAGACCATTTTTATCTTGCAAAAAAGAGCAGTTAGGGCAATCTGTAATCTGCGTTGTAGAGACTCATTAAGAGAAAAGTTTAAAGAAATAAGCATATTAACAGTAGCTGGTCAATTCATTTTAGATAATATTTTATATGTCAGAAAAAGTCTCTCTTTTTGAGGCACTGTGACAATAATAGTTATAATACAAGAAATAAAAATAAACTTGTATTACCAGGGTTAAGACTAAGTAAGGTCAGCAAATCGTTCACGGAGCAATGTATACGCTTCTACAACAAACTACCAGAGGAAATCTTAAATATTACGGACAGAAAGTTTAAGATTCACATTAAAAAACATCTTTGTAAGAAAGCCTATTATAAAATAAACGATTATTTGAATGACAAAGATGCCTGGTACTAATGTTAATTCAGCTTCGCAAAATCTTTATTAATTGTATGCAAACTTGTTTTTTTTTTTTTTTTGCGTGAAGATGTGTTGCGTGAGGTTTGTTGCGCCGTTTCTTCTTCACAGCGCTAACACCTAGGAAGCGGTAGTCGATAAAAAAAATGACGTGTATAAATGTACCAAGTGTACTCATATGCAATAAATGATTTTGACTTTAAATTCGACAAAATGTTGGTTACGGAAAATTTAGAATGTAAGTTGAAACAGTAACAGCTCATTGTGGTTAAATTCGAGTAAATTAATTTTATAAAATTGAGTATTATGTTGTACTTCCTTATTCGCGAAACTTTTTTAGCCAATTTATTTTTAGTAATTAGCTGTTACTGCTTTGTTCGGTCTATTTTAGTAAGTTTGTCCATAATAGTGACAAACGTTTTTGCGCCCCACAATGGATATCATCCTACTAATATTATAAATGTGAAAGTTTGGATATTTGGGTGTTTGTTACTCAATCACGCTTCAACCACTGGACGGATCGGGATGAAACTTGCCACACATATAAGTTAGGTCCTGGAATAGGACATAGGATAGTTTTATCCCGCGAGAAATACATAATAATACCTTGTGATGTTAAGTTGTCTATGCGGACGAAGTCGTGGGCAACAGCTAGTCAACTATAAACAAGAAATGGTTATACCGTTTCTCAATTGAAAAAAATTTCACCCGAACAAAGCCATAATCGCGTTTACCGGCAGCGGCCTTTTGTATTAATTTGGTAACATCATGTACTACTTTTTTTCGAGTCATAAAATTCGCAAAGACTATGGACCGAATAAAATATTTTTACTAATATCTTGATAAAATCGAACAAGAAAAATTTGGAAAAAATTACAATAGTGTATTACGGCCGGTTCAATTTGAAAATGGAATGACACGAAAACAATAGTAAACGCACTTACGACTTTTTTCGGTGAGGACGGCGATATAATCAGTACCTACTTAGTAGTAATTTAAATAATACAATTACCGGTTCCGCCGCAGCCGCAGCAAACAAAACTATGCACAATATGAACGACTTCATCGTTGGAAACTGAAACGTGTAATGCCCAGCCCTACCCTGCCCCGGGAGCCGCATCGTGGTTGGTACCGCGACCAATCGCCGCTTGTGATTAATTTGTAACCAATTAGTAGCGCATCGCCGCTAATTGGTTACAAATTGGTAATAATGTTAACCAATACCAATTAATAGCCAACATGTCCTTTTAATATCTACTCACTGTTTAGACAAGGGGTAGGTAGTCGGGTGGCTCTACAAACAAACTTCTACTAACCTGGAAGTGCTAAATTTGAAGTTTCTAGAGCAATCGGTTTGGAGACTACTACTTTCAAACTCCATTTCAGCCCCTTAGGGGATGGTTTTTCAAAAAATTTAAACACGTGTTGAATCATTAAGTTTTTATAGTACTCTTACAAAGATTCAAATTGATAGGTTTATTTAATAGACGTTCTCCATACAAATTTTGAACCCCCATTTGACCCCCTTAGGGGATGAATTTTGAAAATCCGTCCTTTGTGCTTGCCTATGCTATATAAAGAACCGTTGTGCAAAATTTCAAGCCTCTAGACTCAGCGGTTTGGGCTGTGCGTTGATATGTCAGTCAGTCAGTGTCTTCTTTTATAGATATAGATACTTAGTTATATTATAACCAATAATACGTTGTCTCTCCTCGACAGTAGGTAACATCATTACTCAAGCCGGGCCACTTCTGCCTGACAGCCATTTCCCAACGACAACTACACATTTTTGTGGTAGTTACCTTCATTACTATAACAAACCTAAGACACAAACATGCATTTAAGAAAGAGTTGGCTACAAAGGTTGTCATAATATAAAGTAGGATTGATTTCTAGAAAACGAAAACATCAAAACAAAGAATCTATTGATGTTACCTCTTTAGGTGTCAGGGACGTTGTACTTAATTAAAACGATCCTTTTACCTAATTAAATAGTTTATTTGTGTAAGTATACAATAACAATACAATAAAATCGGAGCACACTGGAAAAACTCCATAATTCGTTTTGAGAGAATCTCTGAACTGTCATCTTGACAGCTAGTGTTCGCGCGCGCAGTTCTCAACGCGGCAAAATTTAAGCGTGGCAGTCGCCACACCTCTACTGGGAATCGAACCAGGTTCGAAATGTTGGTTAGCGAGTGAACTAACCATACAGCCATGACGCCTATGAAGTTTACTGTGAAATTATAGATACTACTCAGCTAATGCAATAATTAAAACCTGCGTCATTTAAGTCAATGTGTGAGTCTATCGATGGGCAGGCGTAGGGCTCTCGTAGAATTGAACCGACTTTTGAGATAATTAAAAGTTAGTACTAGTTTGTAAAAGTTATAGTTTATATTTTAGCATCAAAAAGTCAAACAAGAGGCAAATGAAACTTTGGCAAGAATAAACGTAGACATAGTGGTTTTCTTTTACAGTAAAACTGAACTACATTATCTACAACATATTTAGGGAAAGGTATCCCTAAATAATTCCCTCATTTGTAGAGCCACCCAACTACGAGTACCTACCTCTTATCTAAACAGTGAGTAGAGTATACCTTATAATGTTTGCTATTAACTGGTATTGGTTAACATTGTTACCAATTTGTAACCAATTAGTGGCGACGCGCCGTCATTAGCGGCCATTGGTCGCGGTACCAACCACGACACGACGCGGCTCCCGGGGCAGGGTAGGGCTGGGCGTTGCATATTTAAGTTTCAAACGATGAAGTCGTTCATACTGTGTTACGTTTTGTTAGCTGCGGCTGCGGCGGAACCGGTAACAACATTTTTACAGAACTACTAATAATATACCCTGATTTTTATTTCCACGGAAATTTTATAAACAAAGGTACTCTAAAACCTGCCTGCCACAGACTAAAAAAATCCGAAAGGTTGGTATATGTTCTCGGATCGACAATTTATAATAATTTACCTCGAGACGTGAAAAGTGCGGCTTCCACCAGCATATTTAAAAATAAATTTAAAAAAATTCTTATTTCTAAGGCATATTACTCAGTTGACGAATTCCTGAAAGATGTTTCAAAGTATGTTACTTGACATTTGTGAATTTATGACATTATTTATTAATTATTATCTGTTACCTATGTGACATTAATTGTTAAAAACATTTTTGACTTGTAATTTTGTTACCAATAAATATGATTATGATTATGATTACTCTAAACGAAAAATATTGGCAATTCACAGTTTTAATTTTTATCAGAAATTTTGTGGAAGAATATTTTAAAGGTGTGGAAACCACCTGTTAACTGAGAAATGCAATAAAATTAAACAGAGATGTTTTCATTGTTATAATTTTCTTCCAACGAACATTTATTTATATAAAGAAAAAATGTCAAAATAAATTATAAAATTAAACGTCTAATCATATTAAACGTCTAAAAATATTAGTCAAACCCCCCTCCTACCAACTCCCGCCCAAACGTCCCCATGACACTCGCAGCATTTCCCCGCTGAATGGCGAGGGACATGCACTGAGAAAAAAATAAGTAGCCCTCCTACTTACATAAGGATAAAAATATACCACTATTACATAAGTAGCCGCCCCCATTATAAGTGGTGTCACCTACAACTGATTCAGTAGCCGGCCACATTATTACGTAGTGTGGTTACTTAGTAATGTGGCCAGCTACTGAATCAGTTGTAGGCGACACCATTTATAATGGGGGCGGCTACTTATGTAATAGTGGTATATTTTTATCCTTATGTAAGTAGGAGGGCTACTTATTTTTTTCTCAGTGTGTGCCGCACGAGGAAATAACCGGCGCGCGGGTCGCCGCCTCGCTCCCTCAGCCGTCGCCCCACGTCGCGGACGAAGCTCTTTGCTTCAGAGCCCCAAGTCCCCGCCGTCTCGACAGCAATCGGCACGAAAAAAAAAACTTTAGTGTTAAGAGGGCCTTCTTCGGAACAATTCGCCTTCAAAACATGTCACTCCGGTAATATATATACTCATCCGTGTAGATTTCGATATTTACACACTACTTTTAATTATTTTTTCCTGCCTCTTATTCCCTGCCGGGTATCCCAATAGATGGCGCTCCACATGCGCCGTCATATATTTTGTTAACCTGACTTTGTTTATTTACAATTGATTTTGCCGCCCCTACAACAATGCCGCCCCGTGCTGCGCCACATCCTAGTCAGTTCAGTCGTACACGTGCGACTGTATGCTCTTGTACCTACACAGACAGACCTGCTATATTATTCAGCAAGGTGTCTGTCTACCTCTACACATACTTCAATGTATTTCAGGACCGGCTCACGAAGCGTGCCCTGCGAGATAACGAACTCGAAGTAATACGCCTGAGCCAGCCCATTAGAGACGGAACGCGGATCGAGATAGAAGCCACTGTAGTCAACTTAAACAAGTAGGTTAAGTACTATACTGTCCGACTCCTTTGAAAAATACATGAAAAGTTGGTCGGCAATGACGGAAAAATTATTGAAAGGACTATGCCGAAAATTATATGTTAATTGGACTAAACTTGCGTCTGGATCAAATTGTCGCCGAAAGACAGGAAATATACTAAGAATTATTATAAAAAAATCGTTTAACTATTTGATGGAAAATTTGAATAATCTAACTTAGAATGAAGTCTTCGTTGGCACACAGTTTCTACGCCACCGTATGTGGCCACGATGAACAGATCTTGACGTCATAGTGTGGTTATTAGTCGACGAAGGTTTATTGCATTCGACACTATGATAAAATAGATGATTTCACCTAAATACAGTGTAAACAAATGTAGACAAAACAGAATGTGGACATGACATCTGACATAACGTGGCAATACGAAACCATAGTGCATATTGATAGTGAGGTTCTACTACACCGATTTATTCAATTGATTAATCGATATTTCGGTTACATAACAATATTTTCATAAGTATCTATTCCGTACTGGCAGTTTTATAATTTTATTTTATATGTCAGTTGGTGTTAACTATAATATAGAATACCTGGTTATCTATCCCAGCAAATTATTTCAGCCCACAGCTCCTCAACATCTGGTCCATCTTTATTTCGTCATGTACTGGTTAATATAAAACTGGCAATACGCAACAACATCTTTTATGAACGTGTGTCAATATAAATACCGTGTTTCCAGTCAGTAAACGAAAAATGAAAAACGGGTGAATTACCGTGCAGTAACTGAAATGCAGTAGGTATCAAATATTTTTTATAAAAATATCGATTATAAATATATATAGATTTTAATTCTGCTATCACAACTCTAGTTGACAAGTTGCCGGTCGGCCGGCGGAAATCAATCAGCGATATTATTATATGTAATTTTTAAACGGCCTTACATATTCCATTTGCAAATTATGATGCTGTAACATTTATCAGTTTGTTAAGGGAACTTCTCTTAGACAAAGTAAAGAATACTTCATAACATTCAAAGTCGATGCAAGCAAGCCTTGTCGCATGATCATACTCTACGATGACATTACTTGTGTAATAAATAAATGATGTATTGTAAGTAATTGCTTTCCAGGTGCTCGATAGTAGTGGGGACGATGTCCGCGAGTCCCGCGTACTTGTCTCTGAGGGGCGACAAGGTGGTCACGGGGACGCGGTACGACGGCAGAGATTACGACACGAGGGAGAGGTAAGGAAACACTTACAGCGTAGATTAGATTAGATTAGATTCTATACATTTGTCAGCGCAACAATTGTCTAATGAGAACTTGACCATTTAACAGTAAAGTTTTTGGTGGGATTTCGAACCACTTTCGTCAAAATACTTGTTACTTGTTATTATATATTATTTGATAGGCACTTACCATTGCTACTAATATATTTATTTGCAAGATACATAGATACTACAATACATTATGTTGTTAATGCTCCTTGTGTTGTTATTGCAGACGACTGCCGGCTGACATCGAGCGGGGATCGCGGATCGAGGTTGAAATTGCATTTAAGATGAAGGCGGTGGTTTTTACTATCAATGATGATTATGAATTCGAGCACAAATACAACAAAATAGAACCCTTCGGCATCAAAACTATAGAAATGCACAACTTCAGGGATGTGGACAGCGACAACAGAATATCTGTTTAGGAAAGAACTAAATTAAAATATTGATGGAAACGCCAAGTATTAAGCACGTCACTTTTCTCAAACTACACTCGTTCTAAATTAATAGTCATGCCAAGAATTGCAAGATTGCGTACCTGTTGGGTTGAAAGCCCCGAATCCAGTGTCTCCAGATGGGTCTCCAGGTGATATGATTTGCTGCTGATGTATCAGGGATGAAGTTATAAAGGTGCGATAGTCACGTGACGCGGCGCGGCGGAGCGATTATATGTGATTTGACAGGTGATCTGTCGCGATGCGTAATCACAGCGAACTAACTCGCCTCGCTGCACCGATCCCTCACACAGCGTTGAGGGATGCCCACGTGCATGGAGGGTGACTTTTGGATGAAGGACATCGCGCCGCGAAATACACAACCATACAAATCATGGCTTTCGACTTGATTCTAACGAGTTCGATTATTTTATTCCAATGCAAAATATAATACGATTGGCGTAACCAATATCCGTAGTGTTTAGTGTTGAAGCTACGAATGTTAAGAATATATATATGGATAATGTATGTTATACGTCGGTGAGTAGCAGGCTCATAGTACCTGCAAGCTTATTATTACTAAGCAGGGATTAGATTTTCTTGAGTTTGGTGACGTCACATGGCTATGCATGTTGTATGTATACAATATATGACGGTACAGGAGGTCGATAATCATTATTGTCCATCATATTCAATATAATCCGTTGTCTTCACCAGCTGGAAGAAATTTCTTTATAAATAAGTTCAACCTTTCGTATAATTTTCTTTTCTTTGTGTTGTTCTTTGTATGTTTGTGTGTACAATAAACTATTAAATAAGGCAATGCCTTCTAAGGGTTTGACGCGACGGAGGTCTACATAAATCTGGCCTTTTACAAAATTCTTCTTTCGTTCCTAATTCGATCACTGCTTTATCAAGGGTTGTAACCTGAAGTTTGTGAACAGTTACGGTCTAGCTTAAGATGAGTAGAATTCTGCGTTCGATATCTCCATATCTTCTTTGCGGTTGGTATGTGTGCAAAAGGTGAGATTGCTACACAAACGTCATCATATTTTATTCTTAGGCCAACAGGTGCGACACGTCCCTGCGGTCGCGACTAGCTTACCGCATAGCAACTAACCGAGTCGATCGGCATTCATTTGATAAATGCTCGTGTTGCAAGCTAAGACGATGAAAACGTTGCTCTTCGGTTTCGTTTGATAAACGTCGTGAATCAAACTGAATCGTTGAGATGACTTTCTGGACATTCATTAAGCCTTGCTAATAATGTTCGTGCATGCTCTCATCTAAGAAAGTCTACAGGCCTGCTGCTCAAACCTCTCATTTGAAATGTTTATCGCATTTCTTTCCTTACTTTTCTTTAAACGATATTTCCTCTCGTCACTACTTTCTTCCAAATGGCGCTGTCACATTTGATCAGAGCGCATTTAGTAGATTAGATTAGATTTCTTTATTTCAAATTACAAATTTTAATACAAATACAAATAACTTTATTGGTTCAAGAACATTAGGGTCCTTATACTAGACATATCTATGTAGATATATTATTACAAGCAGTACCCTGGCTCACAAACTAGGATTCCCTGTTCTATGGGTAGCCAGTCTTTCATTGAAAAAGTGAACAAATGTTGTAAAAAAATTATGTTTAACTCTGTAGTAGTACTAAAACAACCTAAAGACAACACAACACAAGCAGGTATGTTGGTTCATATACAATACATACCAGCAGTAGGTAATATCCAAAATTTTGTACTTAGTCCTCTTTTACACGACTTAGCTTTTAAACACTTAAAAATTCCAACACGGTATATATTCACAGAAACATCCTTTGCACATTAACTTATTACTACTCGTACTTGTTTTATATAATTTTAATATATTAACAGTTACACTTCCGATTATACTTTACTTTTCAAACATTTGATAACTTACTTAATTTAGTTCGCTTACAGTGTCAAATTGCACGTGACAGTAATACATAGACTAACTTACGTAAAAGGTCAGAGTTAATGTGATCATAAAAAATATATTATACAAAATGTCAATTCTACACAACTCGTGTTATGGGATTTATAACAATGTTATTTTGACAGAGTATAATTGTTTATCCAATAAAAGGGTTTTCAGTCGGCGACTAAACGTTTCATCATTCGTTTCGTGCTGTAGGTCACCGGGGAGATGTTGGTAGTGGGTGGGCCCTATGACGCGCGGGTTGGTCTCTGCGAGGGCGGTGCGCCTCGGTACCGGCACTAGCAGCCGACCGGCGCTGTTGGTACGGAGAGCCCGACCTCCACACGTGGGTCGTTTGAAACTTGATATGTTACGTCTCACATGCATGATCACTTCGAATACGTACAATGAGTATATAGTCATTATCTTGTCTATTATATATATACTAGCTGTTGCCCGCGACTTCTTTCGCGTGGACAACTAAGTCATTAAGTATTACTAAATCGTAAAAGAAATCTATTAATCTGGTTAATGCTTTTTTTTTATATTAATGGGTTGCACTTGACCTCAATCTCACCTGATGGTAAGTGATGATGAGGCCTAAGGTGAAGCGCGTTTACCCAGAAGATGCCTATTCACTCTTCCTTTAAAAATATCCAAATTGTACTTGTCCGGAAATACCCAAGCTGGTAGGGCGTTCCATTCCTTAGCAGTTCGCATCATGAAAGAGGAAGCAGAATGCTTCGTGCGAGAGCGTGGTATGTCTACTACATAAGGATGAAGGCCCTCACCACGTCTGGTAGTCCGTTGATTATGCATTGGAAATATTTATATGTTTACATAAAATTTGCGTGCCGGCGGCGATTTCGCCCGTTGAACTACAGAATTATTGTTTTTCATTTTTAAATAAAGTTTACATTTACTTCACATTTATCATAAAAAAAGATTATCATATAAAAAAATTGCAGGTTGTATTTCCCTTTCCCCCTCCCATTCCCCCTTTCCATTCCCTATACGTTCTTTCCTTCCGCGTCCCCTTCCCAACAGCATTGAAACCCCCTTCCTCCACCCCTTCCCGCTCCCTACACCCTTTCTCCGCCATTTACCTTCCCCCTACTTTCCTTTTCTGATCCCCCTACTTTTCCATGGTTTCCACTGCTCCCCTCCCTCTGTCCTACCACCTCAAATTCCCGCTAGCCCCGCTCTCATCTTTCCTCTCCTTCTCTTCTCCCCTAACCCATTCCCTCCCAACTTGCCCCTCCCCTTCACTCTCTTCTTTCCCATCCATCTTCCTTCCCCTCCTAATCCCCTCCCTTATCCTTGACACCTATTTTGCATATCCAATTAACTGTACAACAAAATGTCCGTCAAACTGCTGGACATAGGCCTTCCCCAATGAACGCCACCACACCCAGTCCCCTTCACTTGGCGGCGCGGCGGGGTGTCCCCCCCCTGCAGTCTCCACTCTATAACTCGTCTGCCCCAACGGCCGGCGATACTGCGACAAATGTAACCCTTCCACTGCCACTTCAGCTCACTAATTATTTAAGATATTTCGGTCACCTTCGTTATTCGTCAGATCTCCTCATTATGAATCATAACCCTCATAGAGACCCCGAGCATAGCCCACTCCATAGCTCGCTGAGGGACTTGAAACTTGTGGATCAGGCCCACCGTCAGTGTCCACGTCTCCGCGCCGTAATCATGACAAGCAGGACGCACTGCATTTCCATCATACATAAATATAATAAACTTTTTGTTATAATGTTTTAGAACGGCAAGAAGGTGTGCGTCAACAACCACGTGGTAAGTAGTTTGACCAACATAACATTTTATTAACTATATTTAGAGGTAATATTGATAGAAACCAAAGTTGTATTTCTACATTTACAATTCGATTGTAGCGTAGCTTTCTTCTTGACAATGCTAGTAGGTACCTTACTAAAATTGACGTGTATAATTATTATTATAATTTATTTAAATCAGAATAATACATCCATGTTGTAAGTAAAGCTTGAATACAATGTTAGTAAACTTATAACTTTGTTAAATAGGCACTAAAAACAGGTGTCAACACAACACAAGTGTATAAGTATGCAATAAAGGGTTTTTGACTTCGTTATTTGTTAATAACTATTAAATCAAACACAAAATTAGATATATTCCATTAAAATATATTTAACATGGAAAAAAATTAGCCAAGTGTGAGTACCACACCGACCAATAAAATTTTGAATATTCATTACTTTCTAATTTTACGTCTTTCATTATTAACAAAGTATCCTGTGAGTACTTCGAAGGTTTTAGGGTGAGAGCCTCACGCCGCGTTTGACAATCTCGTTATTATACCCAAATGCTTCTGGAATGTCAAACTCACCACACCCGATTCTATAGTCAATCGTTTACGATTCAGGCTGTTCGCTTGAGGAACTCGCTACCGGCCCCACTCAAACATGCAAAATCCCTGAAAACTTGCTCTCGAACGTATGCTGAACATATGGCAAGGAGGTCAACGGCCGGCGGGATGCGGCGGCGGTGCGGCGGGTCGGGGATCAAATCAAAATCAAAATTAAAATCAAAAATCAAAATATTTATTTTCAAAATTGGAATACATTATTCTCTTTTTGACGTCAAATTCTGCCTAAAACTACTCCACTTCCACCTGTATAACCGAGGGGAAGAAGTGGCAACAAACCCAACGGCACAGGGCCCTACCTTTCATTTATCTTATTCATTACAATCATTAAGTCTACCTATGCTGAGCCATCACGTACTCCATGGACTTTTATCATTTAAGTAGTCATCTAACTTATAGTAGGCTTTCTTGCACAGATTAACTTTTATAGAAGATTTGAATTTTTGTTCAGACAAGTTAATAATTTCATTCGGAACCTTATTGTAGTAACGCACGCACAGCCCCACAAAAGAATTATTGATCTTAGACAATCTAGAATGATGTATTTGAATTTTATTATTATTTATATGTCGGGGAGCGCGGGTACTCGCCGACGCCGTCGCGCTGGCGTCAATGATTCACAGTCAGTGGCGTAGTAGTCTTGCGTTGCGGGGGCTCGACTGAAATGTACTTTTTTATTCGAACCATGACTGTAAAACGGTGAAAAAGTGTGCAAGATTTTGCATTGCCCAAAGGTTGTATGAAGCTGAAACCATTCCCCAGCCGTGTATTCAAGGTCAGGATGTCACAACATATAACACCATTTTGGTACAGTCAGTGTGTACAAAAGAGAGTACTATGAAAAGGCTAGTCCGTTTTAACTTTCTGGGCCTACTCCATAAAGTATTTCGGATAATATGCGTCGAAGTACAAAGTCATTTGGTCGTCTCTAACGGGTCATGTCGGATAAGCATTTAGCGTTCGGCTACGATAAACCATTTTGTCCAGTGGTAAAAATATATCGCCCCAGTGGGATAGGTACCGAGAATTTAAATACACTATGTTACAAGTTTTGTTTGGAGATCTGAACATTGACATTATGAAAGAGTCATCAATATCTACAGAGCTGAAGAGAATATTAGATCTCTATGGTATGCTGCCCCCCCCCCCTTTCCCCCCTTTTTATATTCTTATTCTTATTGTTTTAAAATTGAACTTAATATGAACCGTATATGAATAAGAATATGACACCTTAACTAACCCTACTCTAAACTTTCCCGTCTAATCTAAACTCTACTATACCTACCTATTAGCTTTGAACATACTATGTATTGGCCGATGTGATCGTCTAGTGATTATAAAGATAATAACGGACCTACGTTGTGATTTAAGAATTGTAACCCACGAACTTTGAATGAGATAACACAATACGGAATTCAAAACCTAATATAATATACCTATCAATTAAAAGCTAAACTTAATTTATCCTTAACATTATTTAATTAGCTGAATAAACGATTTATAGAAACCTGTTGGTTTAAGAGCTAGTCCCATTTATTTCCCATACATTACTCTCCTATATCGAACCTACCTAGATAATCTACTACTACTAGAGCCGAACTATAGTAGATATTAAAAACAATGTGAAAACGCTAAGACCCGAGTCCCATTGTAAAAACCATACAACCTATAGATAACTCTACAAAATATAGTGATAAAATTAAGTCTAAATAAATCATATAGATAACTTAATTTAATGCGGCATAACGGGAGGGGAGGAGAACCACCTTCCAATCCCCATAGAATAACATCAGCCTGCTCAATTGTCTTTCAGGTATTTATCCCAAGACTAAACTATACTAAAATTATCTGCTTTGCATATATTTAACAATTAAATCTGAAAGTTTCCTTTAATCTAAGAGGAACTTAAAAGCCCGTAGGTAATATATGAAAAAGGAAGAACGAAGACTTTATGGTCAAGACAGGAAGACTGAGGTTATTCTAGTTCTCCTCCCTAACCTCCAATCTCCCTCCTGCTATGCCATTATTTATATATTCAATAATTCGGCCTATCTAACAGTCCTTGGACAACACTTATACTTCTGCTTCTCGACTATTGCTACAATATCCACTCCGTACATATTTGAGCTTATCTACTCAAAACCAAATATATTTTTTTTGGTTCAAGTTCTATCTCTGAACTGTTCTTTTAATCTATTTATTTTAAATATTAATTCTCAGTGGATATTTAGTCAATTGAAGTAATACATTATTTAGGCAACATAAAATATAGTTTAAATACAAAATTGACCTGTATAAAATTCTCCGAGACGCTGTGAAGTGTGACTAATTCTTGGTAAGTATGGTATTGCAAATTAAGATCAAATTAAATAGGTACCAGGTTTAGTTCTCCAAGCCTTCCAGACATCTGGATGCATATAGGAACAATTACTGCTAAAGACTAGACCAGTCAGTGACTACTATTATAGATAATACTCTCCGTTTGGTATAAGTAAATATCTAGGTAATCAATTTTCCGTAGTAAAACAAATCTATCTTTAGTGCATGAAGTTGAGACTAAGAAAATATAGTTTGGAAAACCAATTTAGGACTTTAAGGCTTAATATTCAAATTCTGGTAGTACAACATATGAAAACCACCAAGAACCAATCTCACACTATCCAAGGGAAAACTAATTGTTTATCATTTGTATTTAAAACATCACTATTGAGATTCTTTAATGACCTGACACACACATCTACACCAAGTTAATTTTATCAATTTATCGAATTTATTTATTTCCGAGTTTCTTTAGTTAATTTGCACGAACCTTAGTTTTAGCCTGACTATTTTACACAGACCCTTCCCATATAATTATTTAATCAATACTTTTATTTAGGCTTTACCTACCTATAGCATTGTCTAAACTTGCGGTTCCTAAGCTGCTAGTATATGTATTTCAACAACTAGAGACCATAGCCTCGACATTTAACATTAATTTCGTAGCTGTGTTCTGTAGGGTTCCAAGGTGCAATGGAAGCCTTCTATCTATTTCGACAGCTCTACGTGGGGGCCAATCCCAGTGTACCTAACCCTATGGCCTGTGTATTGGGTCAATGAGACTGAGGGGATAGGAAACGCCTCAAAGACCGAGCCCTAATAAACAGTGTATATATTAATGTATAAATATAGGTACGGCAGTTGCAGACGCTTCTTGGAATCAAACACAACAATCATTGTCTAGACATTGCGAATAATTCGTTTGAATCGCCGTCAAATGACGTGGAGATGTAATCCGCTGTGGAATATAACACGGACCGGCTCTCTCTCCAAGAAACCGTTCAATACCTGATTAGCTACTGAAGAATCGAGAGGTGTGTAGCCACTGTGAGGTTCAGGTCCCCGCCTAGACCCTCACTCACCAATCAGAATATTGCCTAAGCTCACAAATAAACTAAACTAGATTCCAATTTCTCGCAATCTAGCTCAAAATCAATAATTTTTACTAATATGTCACAAACTATGACTCCATTAAAATTTAATCGCGTAAAAATTAGGCAGCGTAACCCCTTACCCCAAGAAGACAGTCAATCAAAAGACCCCGTTCCGCCCCCCCCTTGCCTTTTATATCCTAGCCAGTTTTGTTTAACAAAAGAGTCAAAATACAATAATGCATTCCAATCCTGAAAATAAATATTTTGATTCTGATTTGGATTTTTTTTACATTGTGGCCTCCTTTCAGCGTCAGACTCCACTAATGAGATTCGAACATTCCGGCTTCAAAGAATAAACCATCTCCTCGAACCCTCTACTACGAGCACAACCCATACTACGAACGACAAACTCACTTTAACCTAATTTCAGTAATATTTAATATTTTATTCGAGTTTGTTACTTGAATCTATTTTGAAATCAAATTTCCCCATGGGAAATTATCTCTAATATTCCCGAGAGTCAAATACATCATATTTGTGCGACAATTGAATCATTATTAAATATATTTTTAATTCAATAATTTGTATTGAAGGGTCTTCTTTCTACTATCTATAACTAGATATATATTATATTTTAAATTTTGGCTTTGAACGTCTGGCTCGTTACAAAGCGCACGACGGACACGAATTTACCTAAACCTGAGCTACTCAAGGTTGCGATAGCCCTCTTAACTCACAGATGCGCGTCTAAACCGTACAACGTATGATTTGATACTGTTCTGCAGCTCATTGTATAATACAATTCATCGCTTGATTACGAACTTGTTCATTTATAATAAGGAAACATATTTATTGTTAATGTAAAAATGAAATATCTTTAAATATTTGTGAAACTAGTTTAATAACGCAAGTGTATACCGACCGCGTGCGGGCGGTACTGGTTTGGGCGCGGCGACGTGCGTGTCACGTGACTCGCGACGTCAGGCTCGCGCTCGGCGGCCCGCCTCCGCCTCCGGCCCCGCCCTCGCCCGTAGGCCGTAGTTGCGCGAGCGGCGAACATCACTCGTGTGCGTCTCTTGCGTAGTAGGGACATTTTGCTGCGGACAAATACGTTTTACTCACATAAAGTAGGACACAACGATGCTAATACTGGAACGCAATAGTTATCTTATTACACACTAGCTGTGCCTGCGATTTCGTACGCGCAGACCACTCAAATACGTTCCTCTTCCACCTTCCTCTCACCGCCCTTCCCGCCCACTCTTCTCCTTCCGTTACCTTTCTTCTCCCTTCCCTCCCCTCCTAACCCTCCTGTTCTTTACTCTCCCTTTCTCTCCACAACTTCCCCTGCCCTGACATCTTCCCAACCCCTCACCCTTTACTTCAATGAACAGACACGCGAAGTTTACGTTTTCATTTGTTGGATAATTAACTGTACCCGTCGCAGATTCGATGGCGACCTGAAAAGGTAGCCGTCAGCCGATGGATCGGTAGGGCCTAGAACCAGTTACTGTGGGACGCATGGGAGAGAACTGTGTCCAGCAGCGGACATATTATACATATCTAGAAGTAAGGTACGACACAATTCCGAAACGCCTATGATTTCCCAATAAAGAAATTACCTATATTATAACTATAACTTCACTAGCTGTTTCTCGCGACTTCGTCCGCATGGAGAACTTAACATACCATTATGTATTACCAAATCACAAAGGAAATCTATTAATCTGGTTATACATTGATAGTTTTTTTTGTATTCCCTTCTCCGTCCCCCTCCCTTTCTCCTACCCCATCCCTTCCCATACCCCTACCTTTCCTTTTCCCTTTTACACCCCTTCCCACCACTTTGAAAATTCTTCTTCGCCCCTTCCTCTCCCCTACCTGCGCCGTTGCCTTTCCCACTCCCATCCGGAGGGACGAGAGGGAGTTCTTTCCTACCACTCCCATTCCCGCTAACCTCGCCCTACTTTTTCCTCCCCCTTTACCCTTCCCCCCTTCCCTTCTTCCCAACCCCTGTTTTACTTCCTCCTACCAACATGCCCCTTCCTTCCTACCCTCCCTCCCATCCTTCCCTTTTGCCGGTATGAAAGCGAGGAAGAAAGAGACAAAAGACGATCGACACGGTGGAAAGACCTGCCTCGAACTGACCAGATACTCTCGAAACCAAAACTACGAATAGCGGGACATTGTGTTCGTTATCAGTCAGGCCACAAAAATGTTTAATGCTCTACCCATGGAACTGAAAATGAATATAAAATAATTAAAAATATGTTTAAGGACTTCTTGTTGGAAATTTGTTTTTACTCAATAGGTGACTATCTTATAAATTAGGTAATTAGTTTTTTTGACTTCTTAATTGTTATTATTTGAAATATTATTGTCATTCACTCTCTCTTTTTTCTTACACTTGTGAAGTAATTTTATTATCTGACTGTTTTTTACTCGTATTATACTATGTTGAATGTCCAACACAATGCATGATATTGTTAAAGGATGAAATAAACTGAACTGAACTGAACTTTTCATCTCTTCTTTACCTCCTTTTCCCCTCCCTTTCCCTCCCTTCTCTTTTCTTCCCCTTTTTGCATACCCAAAGAATAATGGCAGAATCCTATATAGACTTCGCGTATCTTAATAAAATACTATAACAAGATAGATCTAAGTAATTGTAAAAGAAAAGGTAATTACATCATATTTTTTAACATGGGATTTCGCCACAAATACTTAATGTAAATGCGCAAATGTATTATTATGCACGCCACTAGCGCCACCAACAAATATAGTTATATTTTATCGAATGTAACGTCAATTCTTTAAAAAAAAATAAGTTACCAAATTTAACATATACATTTACTATATTTTAAACGTATATTCATCAGGTACTTGTCATGGGTCCTTGTAGTTACTGATGGAATTTATGCCAATTGTGTCCCCTAGTTGGTGGCGCTAGTTACATCTATTTGAGGTTAATTTAATTGAAAAAATATGAATAAGTATAATATAACGATATGACGAAATTAAATAATGGCATATAGAATGTGTATAGAAAAAGTATTTCAAACACTTTCACACTTCACCACTATCAAATACTTACGTTACGTTCCATAACTTGTAAAATTCGCTCGATAGAATGTAAAATTCACTTGACAGATGTACCTCTTTCTCTCCACAGCATAGGACGTGTATAGTGATTTTTTTTTAGACCATGCATGACATTTACTTTAGTTGTAATGCTGTCAACTAAATTCTTTAAAAATATATACTTCATATGTATCAAAATATTTATTTTTACATTATTCTCTTTCTGCCGCTTAATAAAAAAAAACTATAATATCTATATCTATAAAAGAAGAAACTGACTTACTGATAGACATATCAACGCACAGTCCAAACCACTGAGTCTAGAGGCTTGACATTTTGGACAACGGTTTCTTATATAGCATGGGCAAGCACTAAGGAACGGATTTTCAGACATCTTCCCCTAAGGGGGTCAAATGGGGGTTCAAAGTTTGTATGGAGAACGTCTATTAGATAAACCTATCAATTTGAAACTTTGTAGGAATACTCTAAAACCTTAATGATTCAAAACGTGTTTTACAGTTTTAGAGAAACCATCCCCTAAGGGGCTGAAATTGAGTTCAAAAGTCTCAAACCGATTGCTCTAAAAACTTCAAATTTAGCACAAAGGTTCCTTATGTATCTCCGGTATGCACTATCGAAGGCTTTTTAAAAATTCAACCCCTAAGGGGTTCAAAGTTTGTATGGAGAGAAATTAGTAGATGTTTCTATCAATTCGAAACATTGTAGGAGGACTCGAAAAACATAATGATTCAACAAGTATATTACAGTTATTGAAAAACCATCCCCTAAGGGGCGGAAATAGAGTTCGAAAATAGTAATCTCCAAAAATGATTGCTCTAGAAACTTCATATTTAGCACAAAGGTTCCTTATGTATCTCCGGTAAGCACAATCGAAGGCTTTTTCAAAACTCAACCCCTAAAGTGGTAAAATAGGGGTTCAATGTTTGTATGAGGAAAAACTATTAGATGTTCCTATCAATTCGAAACTTTGTAGGAGTACTCTAAAAACGTAATGATTGAACACGGGTTTTACAGTTTTTGAAAAACCATCCCCTAAGAGGCTGAAATGGTGTTCGAAAGTAGTATTCTCCAAACCTATAGACACATTTAAACTATAACGGATTAATAAGCTGAGGTGGCAGTGGGCGGGCCACGAGCGAAGCTGCAGGCGTTTGCAAGTAGAAAATAAACAGCTAAAATTGCTCTATATAATGTACATAGTTTCATTCGCATAAGATTAGCCCATACAAACTTACATACATACAGACACGATATATTTCATTATATTTTTTGGTCTTAAATAATTTCAAGGCATGAACTTTTTTTTTACTTCAATGTACAGAATCGCCTTTCTTTTGTTTTTCTACTGTTTTATTATATTATATTAATGTTTTATACATGTATATATTGTATGTCACACATTTTCATAGTTCATTTTAAAAAAAAATAATATAAAACATTGTGGAAAAATCTGGAATATTCTAGAAAAGTTCTCAATATTGTCACTCACAAACACCATTCAGCACATTCTCGAGTTTATTTGAGACATACGATGTGTTACAAAAGGATAGAAGTATACTATCACATATTTTGACTACATATATCCACTTCACTTCCACCCACTGTAACCAAACTCCCTTACTTGCGAGTGCAGACCCAGAGACATCTAATATTGTAACCATGTGTGGGTGACAGTGGGTGGTCAAGGAGAAAAGGCTGGACACACACACTCTCCTTTTATTTTACTAGCTGACCCGTGCCCACTTCGTTGAGCGGTAAACATTTTTCTCGCGTATTTGATATTTAAACTATGCAACCAAACTGTTAGTAACGAATTTTAAATAAATTAAAATTTCCTTGGTGATATAGCAATTTGTTTCTAAATAAATAGATTGACGTCATCATCATCATGTCAGCCATTAGACGTCCACTGCTCGCCGTTTATACTTATGCCCCGTCCCCTTCAGTTCAGTGTTTTAAAGACATCCTCCAGTGCGCTGGTAAACAGTTTCGGAGATATAACATCCCTCTGTCTAACCCCCTCTGCAACTGGATTGCCTTTGTCTGCTGATACTGGAATTGAACGTTCATTGTGGCAGAGACACAGGCATCTCAACACCTCGATATATCGCCAATCGACTTGGCATCGCTGCAGGGATTCCAAAACAGCCCATGTTTCGATGGAGTCGAAGGCTTTCTCGTAGTCCACAAATGCAAGACACAAGGGGCTGGTTATACTCTTCGGTCTTCTGTATAACCTGCCGCAATGTGTGGATGTGGTCTACGGTGCTGTAGATTGACGTGTTGTTGCCGTCTAATAGAAATATCACTCAACAAATTACGACATGGTCGCGGTTCCATAATAAAAATTCTTGATCCGCAACTGGTTGCGAATCTTAGTTACGAAAACAGCCGGAGCGGTTGTATTATCTCTTTAACCATTTATCCAAATTACATGCAGTAAAAGGGAAAAGTCTTTTGTTTTAGACACTTGAGACGATAAGTTGACTTATTTTGATAAGAA
Organism: Esperia sulphurella; assembly: GCA_947086405.1. Classification (NCBI taxonomy): domain Eukaryota; kingdom Metazoa; phylum Arthropoda; class Insecta; order Lepidoptera; family Oecophoridae; genus Esperia; species Esperia sulphurella. Next base: position 29,488 of record OX352260.1, on the reverse strand, counting down.
TTCATAATTGTTGAATATATGACCAATAAACATGACATAACAATTTAAATAATTTTTTTAATATAAAAAACTACTTTTTGTGACTTAAATATAAAAGATAGACATAGGCTGCCGCTGACTTTTTTGTATGCATTATCAGTCTCTACAAATTTTCTCTAGAACACAATCATATATCTCTCATCGTTAAGGGAACGTTCGTAAGAAACATTTTCGTTCGACCGTTTATTCTCCGACTTACTTTGCAAATCCGACTACCACGAAAAAGTCTTTTCATTTTTCGGGTTAATATATAGCCTATGACACTCACAAGTAACGTGGCTTTCTATTGGTAAAAGAGAAATCGGTTCAGTAGATCCAGAGATTATCCCCTACAACGTCACAAACACACAAATTCACAAACTTTACCGCTTTATAATATTAGTATAGATACATAGATCAGATAGATACGTTCTCAGAGAGCAGCAGTTGTAGATAACGCGTAAACGTAGGTCCGATTTTGATGTAAGTTAGTTCAGGCACCTGTATGTTGTTGTAGATGCGCAATAACAATAGTACCAGTGTAGTGTGAGGGTATGCAGGGATGGTGCAGTTGGTAGCAACACTTACCACGTCTTGTTGGACGCAGTACTCCTCTTGGTGGGATAATATGCATGTTCTCGATTTCACAGTCTGTAAAATAGGAAAACCTTTTTTAAATAACCAAAGTAATTCCATTATTACTAGAGTGACTAATACGGTATTATACTAGAATAACTAATATTTTTACTAGAGTGACTGAACAAAATTAGAGACCACACGGATAGTCCTGTAAGACACCTTTTAGTGTAAATGCCATTTTAATATAATTTCATTGCTAAATTTGCCGAAATAACAGCGCAATATGTGTGTTAATAATTCCGAGGCGTCTGTTCCATTGAGTTGTACTAAACCAGTTCTACTCTAATACTTAGACACTTATTGTATTTATAACATTCGAGCATTCGAATTACTTCAATCTTACTTAGAAAATAGAGTACAAAAAGTAGATATAAACGCAATCCGATCGAATTCCGAGGGTTCAGTTCTGGGCCCATTTCTTTTTCTTGTATATATAAATGACTTGCCCTTTTTAATACAAAACATGTCCAACATAGTTTTATTTGCCGATGACACTTTGCAGATTTTTTTTTAAATTAGCAGAAAAGATTGTGAACTGGCTGAGGTAAATAATACTCTCACGCAAATTCTTAACTGGTTTAGCGTAAACAACCTTGCATTAAATTCAAAGTAGACTAAATGTATTTTAATTCCCCCTACCAAATGTAAGAAAAGTTGAAAATAATGTGATATTAGGTAATGAGTAATTACCTAATATCACATTATTTTAAACTTTTCTTACATGTGCATTACTAATGACACACTAGAATTTATTAAAAGTACGGTGTTCCTGGGTATAACTATAGATTCATATCTACAATGGGAACCCCACATAACTTTACTAGCTGGCAGACTAAGTTCTGCTGCCTACGCCGTAAGGAAAATCAGACAATTAACTGATGTTGCTACCGCGAGGTCCTTTAGCAACTTCCACAGTATCATGGCATACGGTATCCTAATGTGGAGTCAAATAGCAGATATAGAGATCATTTTTATCTTGCAAAAAAGAGCCGTTAGGGCAATCTATAATCTGCGTTGTAGAGAGTCATTAAGAGAAAAGTTTAAAGAAATAAGTATATTAACAGTAGCTGGTCAATTCATTTTAGATAATATATTATATGTCAGAAAAAATGTATCTCTCTTTTTGATGTACTGTGACAATAACAGTAATAATACAAGAAATAAAAATAAACCGCGAATCACCGCGACCGGAAATCGCTTACGTAGACTTGAACAACAGGAATCTAACATCTTCAAGGTCGCCAATTGCGAGCTGAAATCAATTATCTTCAGCAAAAATCACCCTGGGAATACAAGAGGCTTCGGGATAAAGTCTGGGATACCAAACTTGCAAGGGTGAACAACCCGTCCTCCGACCCTTGGCGTTTGTTCGGAACATCCGAAATCAGCCCACAGCCATACCGCCCTTGAAATGTGCCGAAGGTAAACTGACCGAGTGTTTCGAGGAACAATGCGATTCTCGATAATATGACGCTGACAGTAAACTGGTCGTCAAGTGGTGATGTGGAGCACGAGGTAAAAACCTCATTAACCAAAGTTAATGAATTTATCCCCTTGACTTACATCGACCTGTAAGACTGAGTGAAGTAAGAAAGTACGTTCTGAGCTTGAAGCTAAGAAAAGCACCTGGTATTGACGACATCCCCAATATTTGGTTAAAGAATATATCACAAAAGGCAATCGTATTTCTTACAAAACTGTTCAACAGCTGTCTTCGTCTTTCTTATTTCCCCAAATCTTGGAAAACAGCAAAAGTCATACCTATTCTAAAACCAGGTAAAGATGCTTCTATTGCAAAAAATTACCGCCCCATCAGCCTACTTTCCTCTTTAAGTAAAATACTTGAGGCCTTGATTTATTCTCGTCTTCTTAAAGTATCAGGCCACTTGCTAAAGGACGTACAGTTTGGATTTTGTAAACAACACTCGACATTCCAGCAACTTGCTAGAGTAGCAGAACATATTTCACACCATCTAAACAAACATGAGTCTACTGGAACGTTCCTACTTGATCTTGAAAAAGCATTCGACACTGTTTGGCATGCGGGCTTGCGGGCATAAACTGGTAATCAATGAAGTCCCTCTCGCATTAATTAAACTTATCCAGCCATATTTACACGATCGCTGTTTCGTTGTCAACATATATCAAATCAAATCAAATATTTATTTTCGTTTACAATTTGTTCTTAAGCTATGATATACAGTGGTTGGAGGCCACCTATTGAGTATTTTGCAAAATACTTGTGCCAGGGGGCCCCGCTCTTCTATTGCAGTAACAGTCACATCTGCATATTTTTATTATTTATTTACTATAAGATTGTGTTGTTAAAATTTATCTGTGCGGGTGTGTGCGTGCGTGTGTGTGTGTGTATGTGTATGTGTGTGTGTGGGTGGGTGGGTGTGTGTGTGTGGGTGTGTGTATGGGTGTGTATGTCTAACCTAACCTAACAAAGATTAACGTGTTTCATGCCTATTTTTATTAATCTCTAATGTTCTATAGTTGCAATAGTTTTATGTAATGTGATGTAGTAATTCTTCCGTGTCTTTGAGTGAGTTATTTAAAAATATGAATATGAATATGAACATGTTTCGCCGATGACACAGCTTCTTTTACATCGTCTAACTATATAGATCTGATCGTAGGTCGGCTCCAGCTATCATTCTCCCTACTACACTCCTATTTTAGCAAATGGAAGTTAAAACTGAATGCAATGAAAATAGAGTCTATTTGGTTTACACGTAAGCGAAAGCTACCCCACCGATATTTGAACATTAATGGTCATCCTATCGTATAGAAAAATTCTGTTAAATATCTTGGAGTAACATTAGACAGGCGATTAAATTGGACACAACACATACGCTCCCTTAAAATTAAAGGCCTCAAATCTCTTGGAGCCTTGAACCCTATCCTGAACAGATGCAGCAATCTAAGCCCGGCAACCAAGTTAGCTATCTATTCATCACATACGCGGCGCCTGTCTGGAGCAGCAGCTGTTTAAGTAACAAGTAGTTCAAAACAAGGCCCTAAAAACATCTTATAACACACCTTTCTATACAAGTTTGGAAAAATTACATAGAAAGATTAAATTTCCTAAACTTTATGAATACATATATAAAATAACAAAATCGTTTTACCTGTATCGAAATCAACAACACAAAAATATTTTAGTCTCAACAATTGCTAAATCACGATCACACAATCTATCGTATATCGATAGCTATAAAACTTATCGAGTACCACATCACTTGGTGCTAGATAACGACTGACGTCACTCTTTGTCTCGAACCTTATCTCCTGGGGACATGTCAGATATGCGATGCTCATTGTATACGGATAGGATTTATGTACGTCGTACATCCTATCTGATCATTTACTTTATGTAAATTGTTTATTTATTTATATATGTCATAGATGCAATAAATGGGCATTATTTCGAAATGCTCATATTACCTACTTATAGTAACTTGATATATTAATGATTTAAATAATTAATACTAACATTCTTTAATAGTTTTCATAGGCGCGCTCAGCCTCATAAAACACTTTTCTAGAACCCATTTATGTGTAACTTTAGGTTAAAATCTAAGTTTACTGTAACCAAATGTACAATGTTACTAAAGAAATTTTTAAAAATAAACAAACAGGGACCGTTGCGCACGCGACGACGTCAGTGCGCGCGCCTGAGGCGCAGGTACCGGGCCGGCACAAACAGCGTCACAGACTCCAGGATTACCTGGTTGTGGACCTTCCCCCGGAACACTTTAAAAATATATGTGACCAGTGTCATCCACTTGCCTTCTAACCTCAAGCTTGCAGTATCCGACCATTCCCAGTACGAAGAGAGTCGGATACATCAGCGGGTAAAAGGGATACACTCCACACTGTTTTAAATAGAGGTACCTAATAAATTTATTTTGAATTTTTTCCAAGCATGAGACTATATTATTTAGTGTCATGTGGATTCCAAATTGTTGCACTGCTTTCCAGCACGCGGCTGTACGAGATGACGTTGCACTTGGCTACATAAAAGTACAGCTTATTCCCTTAGACGTCCACTGCTGGACATAGGCCTTCCCCAATGAACGTCACTCTGCCCTCCGCATCCAGCCGCTCCCAGCCACCTTCTTTAGGTTGTCGGTCCACCTGGCAGCGGGGCCACCAGGTCGGCTCTGCGCGTGTCGATCCACGGTCTCCACTTCAGCACTCGTCTGTCCTAACGGCCGTCGTTTCTACGATAAATGACACCCACTGCCACAGTAGCTTACTATTTCTTTCGGCTATGTCGGTTACCTTTGTTATTCGTCGGGTTTTTTCATTACGAATTATATCATTCAAACAAACCCCGAGCACAGCCACGGGTCTAAAAACTCGTTGAGCAACTTGAAACTTGTGGATCAGGCCCACCGTCAGTGTCCACGTCGATGTTCCCGAATGTTCCATTATATTCATCGAACATTCCAGAATGTTCCGGGATGTTCTGGATTGTTGTGGAATGCTCACAAATACTCTCGAATGTTCTGGACTGTTCTAGAAATTTCTTAGATGACGAAACTTCCAGTCCTTGTATATTCAAAAGCACGCCCTTCAGGTAAAAACGGGAACCTTCCTCATGGATGGGGGATAGAGGGCTACCGCACCATATAAACTCCCTTGATCGTACCCGGACTCGTTTAGCGGCACGAACATTGTACACTTTTATAATATTATACACGGATTATTATTTCAACTCTAAATATTGGCATCGTGCCGCTGCCAGGGCTTTTATAAGGTTTATGTGATTTTTTGAACCTCACTTGTCGTCATTACATTTTTATTACTGGAAAAACATTAAAAATTTGCTACTATATCATATACCTACGAGCGGAGTGACGAGAAGACTACTCACCACATTATTTTTTTGTTCGATAATTACTACATCACTCGCCAGAAGATAAATTTCAGGATTTTCGATCTTATATTCATGGCTAGGCTTTTTCTTGTCACGTTTATATTTCTTTTTCGGTCTTCTCTTGGAGCGAATCATTGTCTTCTCTGGATATATTTGCGTATTACTTGCCCCCTCATAACCTTCCACATCTCCAAAGTTGTGCACTTCTATGGTGTTGGTGTGGAAGGGGGTAATTATGTCATACTTGTGTTCAAAATTGTACTTGTCATCGAGAATGAAGACGGCCATGTCCTCCTTAAACACAATTTCAATGTTCACCCGCGATCCCGATGTGATGTGATCTGGTAGCGGTCTGTAACATTAATACAAGTCGTAAAACAGATATACGAGTACACTTATTATAAAACAGACAATAATAGTCTTTACTTGAGATATTGTCGGGAAACTGGATTGCAGGGACCATTTACTCATCTATTTTTCTATCTATATCTATAAAAGAAGAAACTGACTGACTGACATATCAACGCACAGCCCAAACCGCTGAGTCTAGAGACTTGAAATTTTGCACAACGGTTCCTTATATAGCATAGGCAAGCACTAAGGAACGGATTTTCAAAATTCATCCCCTAAGGGGGTCAAATGGGGCTTCAATATTTGTATGGAGGACGTCTATTAGATAAACCTATCAATTTGAAACTTTGTAGGAATACTCTAAAACCTAAATGATTCAAAACGTGTTTTATATTTTTGAAAAACAATCCTCTAAGGGGCTGAAATGGAGTTCGAAAGTAGTAGTTCCCAAACCGATTGCCCTAGAAATTTCAAATTTAGCACAATGGTTCCTTACGGCGTAGGCGGCAGAACTTAATCTGCCAGCTATTGAAGTTATGTGGGGTCCCCATTGTAAAGATGAATCTATAGTTATACCCAGGAACACAGTACTTTTAATAAATTCTAGTGTGTCATTACCTAATGTCACATTGTTTTCTACTTTTCTAACATTTGGTAGGGAGAATTTAATACATTTAGTTTTCTTTGAATACAAAGAATTAAATGCAAGGTTATTTACACTAAACCAGTTAAGAATTTGCGTGAGAGTATTATTTACCTCAGCAAGTTCACAATTTTAAAAATCAGCGAAGTGTCATCGGCAAATAAAACTATATTGGACATGTTTTGTATTAAAAAGGGTAAGTCATTTATATATACAAGAAAAAGAAATGGGCCCAGAACTGAACCCTATGACCCACATGACCGAATTCCGTTTATATCTACTTTTTGTACTCTATTTTCTAAGTAAGATTTAAGTAATTCGAATGCTCTGTCTTTAACGCCATAATGTTTCAATTTAAGTAGCAAGGTTTCGTGATCAACACAATCAAATGCCTTGGAGAGGTCGCAGAAGACGCCTATTGCATCATGGAAGTCTTCCCAAGCATCATGGATATGCTTAACAAGCATGACTGCTGCGTCGGTTGTGGAACGTCCCTTAGTAAAACCGAACTGACGATCGTGAAGGAGTAGTTTAAGATTGAAATGACAAAGCAATTGATTGAGTATGATCTTCTCGAATATCTTGCTAAGCACAGGCAGAACTGACACTGGTCTAAAATTACTGGGATCTTGTTTGTCACCAGATTTAAAAAGTGGTATGATTTTACTGTGCTTCATAAGATCAGGGAAAACCCCTTGATCAATACTCATGTTAAATATAAAAGCTAGGTAAGGCGCAAGAACCGTTAGGACTGAATTTATGACTTTAACGGACATTCCCCATAGATCTTCAGAGGATTTTAGTTTTAATGACTTAAATGCCTTAATAATTTCTACTGAATTAAAGTGTCTAAAGTGAAAGTCTGTTTCGTCAAGTCTCGGCAAGAAGAGGCGATGAGTGATGCCTATTCTTGATGGTTTTCATGGGGATCTTAGTGAAAAAGGTTTCAAACTACTCGGCTACCTCCATTTTGGAACTAGTTACTTCACCGTTACTTTTGATAGTGTACTTATTATCTCGCGACTTAGTTTTGGCAGTTTCGTTATTTATGACCTTCTATACGGCCTGTACTTTATTATCCGAAGTTTTAATTTTGTTACTTATATAATTTGATTTGGCTACTTTGCAAACTTTCCTTAAAAAATTTGAATAATTTTTGACATATTCATGGAACCTGTTGTCAAATCTGAAGGTCTTTTCACTGTACAGATCATACTCAAATGTCAAATGGTTTTCTTTTTATAAAAAACCTTTAGTATTTTGCCTGTTGTATTTTGACATCCACACGCAATGTTAAAAGTTGAAGGCCCAACTTTCACACAATTTTGGGCATTCTCTTTTTGTAGCCCCATTTAAACAAACTAAATCTAAATCTTTTCTCAAACTAAATCAGTAGACCCTCAACCTGCATGCCAAGTTTCAGTGCGATCGGAGCAAAATAAATTGCTCCGCCATATTGAAAAACGCGGCCATTTTGAAAATAAATATGATGTCAATAAGTTGTCCCAGGTTCTGAACATTTTTATTTCCAGCCCGGTTTCGCTATCTACCACCGATTCCGAGGGCCATTGATGCGGAGGTCACGATGAGGAAAATCTTCAAGTTTCCGATTTTTCTCATATACCTGGAGTATGGCTGCACCGTTTCGTGCACCACTTTTACTCTGGAAGACTCCTTCTTCAATATCAAATGACACAATGGTTTCGCTTTTAAAAAAAAACAAGACAGAACTATGCGGAGGATTAAGACAAAGTCAATTTCGTCACGCTCATTGTTGTCTTATTTTTCCCCCAGAGATTTGGTGAAGGTCTATACATACCCAGTATATCATCTTCACCTATTTCGACTCCTTCTAGGAGAACAATTGTGTCAGTCAGTGATACTTACATTCGAGCTATAATTCGTGTAGTTATCGAAATAGTATAATAAGAAACACATCATGGCTTCCCATGATTTAGCGCAATTAGTTTTTAGAAGACGAACTGGCAGGTTCTTTAAATACATTACCGTACTGGCAGGTTATTTTTAATTTTATTTGTATTTTTTTTATTGTTTTTTTCTCAAATTTAAAAACTAGGTGCAAATAATAATGAGAAACTATTTACTACGTGTTTGAACTGTAATATTTCTATAGGTAACTACTGACATTTTACGAAGATGATAAATAGGGCTTTCGAATGGCGTAAAATTTTTTTACCTCTTTTTTACTATAAGTTCTGGTACTTCCTTTTTATCAGCAGGCCACCTAGTAGCTACCTACATCGGTTTGAATTTTTCGGGCATCTTTATTAGTTAAGTAATCATCGGCTGGTGACACTTTTCTGTTTCACCCTGTATACTATATTATATTATGAGTAACACCAACAGGGGGCCAATTCCACTACCGCATTTTCACACAAAACGCAACTGAACTGCAGCTGAACTGCAGGTTTTAACACTATTCGTACTCCGCTGCGCAGAACGTGCGTGCTTCAGCTGCGTTCAGCCGTAGCTACCGTTTAAACAAACGTCAGACGTTGATGGAACGAACGCTCCGTGATATCATATTCTACTAATGTTTTTTCTACATTTTGACAGCTGTCTCAGGTAAAAACGAAACTCAGCCTCAGAAAAACGAATATATCCATAGAAACCGCCATAATACTAATCAAGCGTACATAGCCACTTGTCAAAACTATAGCCCTTGGCTCCACTTTATCCTGCTGATTAAAATGTTCCCTAATATAGTCGCTGTTGTATTCTCTTTGGTCGCTGCTGTCAAGTGACAAATGCATCTCGAATTTAGTTGCATTAATGATTGATGCATCGGTTTGCGTGCTAGTCGAGTTTGAATTAAAAATCCTTTCAGATTTGTGATAAGAGTGCAGTATAATATTTTGTGAAGGTATAAGCTATGGTATGTGTGATAAGGCGCTGCAAATCTCGCATGGGGAGAAAAGAAAATCAATCCAAAAATATAAGCTTTCACAGGTAAACATTCTTTTTGTGTTTACCTATCCATTTTCCATGATAGAGAGATAAATTTATGCTTAAAAGTAAGGGAAATTAATTTCTTTTTATTATATTTATATTCATTGAGCATGTATAAGTGTACTTTCATATATTTTGTTAGTTTTGTAATTTTACAGAAATGTTTAAATAGAGCTGGACAAAAATTGATTGACAAAAATATAAAAAGTGTTTTATGTATGTTTTGGATGTGTTGTGCACATGAGTTACGTATTTTTTCATTTTAAATTTCCTAATGAAAATTTTTTATGTGAAAAGTGGATTAATGCGGTGTCCACCGAAGCTGATTGGACGGCAAAAAAACACCAAAGAGTGTGCTCCAGACATTTTCAATTATTGTGTTTTATTATTACCGATGATAAATATCGAAGACTGAAGGATAATGCTGTGCCTACATTATCTATGTCGCCGGGAAGAGTAAGTAGTTTTTAAAAGTAAACGTTTTTAATAGGGGCAAGCCTATTCAGTTGTCTTCGAATTTGTCAATTCTCCTCAGGCTAGCAGGTTTTATCTTGATTTTCTTCACCGTCGTGAGCGAAAAGTAAATATACGATAATAAAAACTCATTAGTACATGAAATTGTTCTTAGCTGGGATTAATGACACCCAATTTTTAATTAATCGTAATTTATAAATGTTTAATGCCAGATTCATTTTCTACTCTTTTTGTTATTCTTGACCAATATATATTAATTCTCTTTTCAGTGCATTTCTACAACTTCAGCTCCAATAACTTCGGGCACGCTAGTGTTCTCCGTCTGAGGTCCTTAAATTTTGGGGCCTCAGACGTTCTCGTACCCAATGTCATAATTAGGCTATGCAGCTTTGGCATCGGTAAACGGTGCCCTCTATGTCATCATCATCAGGCCCGGCAGCTTTGGATCCGTCAGTAACATCGCGTACCACGTCATTATCAGGCCCTGCAGCTTTTGGAATGCAAACATTATCATCTCCAGACTTACACATATCCTTGGATATCGATTTCTAATCGACAGATACATATACCATCGACATCAGGCAATGACTAATAATAAAAATATGAAATTTTAATTTTTTTTTATTGAGTTATAATCTTTTATGATTATATTTATTGATTGATTAACACTAAGTAAATTTAAACTTTATTTAAAAAGTAAATAAACTGATTATTTTTTACATTGAATACTGTTTCATTTTCCACTGGCAACTGTTAGATATAATAACGCAATTAGTTGCCAAAAATGTAAATCTGGAACTGGAACTAGGCCTGGGCCTGGGCCTGGGCCTGGCTTGCGCCTGGACCTGGACCTGGACCTGGACCAGGACCAGGACCTGGACCTGGACCTGGACCTGGACCTGGACCTGGACCTGGACCTGGACCTGGACCTGGACCTGGACCTGGATTTGAAGTCTGAGTGGAAGTGGGATAGGGAGCGGAAGTGGGAATGGGAGCGGATCCTGTAGTCGGTCCGGAGCGGAGTGGGTTGAGCGGAGCGGAGTGGGTAGACCAGAGGAGGTTGAGCGGAGTCGCGGGCACAGCTAGTATGCAATAAATGATTTTGACTTTGACTTTCAACTGTTATAAAAATAATCAACGAAAAAAATAACAATTAATATTTACTTTTCACACAGGCGGTACTAGGTCGTCGCAAGTAATTTCGAGTCAAGATAATAATAACACTTATTATTGAAATCGGTGCTTAGGTCAGTAGATTTTCATTAAACTTGAAATAAACTAAGAATTACATAATGAAATACCACTATACATATAAATGAGCCTCCCCGATGTACGGTCGACGGTTTATTGTTTTTATTTTTTTGTTAAAAGAATTAAGTTTAGGTATGAGAAATACTAATAAATGATACAAGAAGGATTAATATAATGTAAATTTACCATTTTGTGAATACACAATTAACCAAAAAGACAACATGCAAAAATGTATAATAAATAATAACAATACAACATTTACCTTAAACGCAAACATTTAAGAGCTTTAGAGAAAAACAGTCTCGTATCTATGGGCGATATGCACAATCGAGAATCGAGTAACGAATACTTACAAAATACTAGGTTCGTGCCTAACAGCTGAGTAGCATGTGCGTTCCGTCTACATTTTGTTTATGTTCGGTTAAGTCAGAAGTAAAACAATGAGTAGAATACCAATTTGCGTTTAGTAACGCATTTGCGTTTGGAGCGGAGTTTGACTGTAACCTAAACTTAACTGTTGTTTAGGTTTTTTTTTTATTTTTTTTTTTTGGAGAGAAGAATAAATGATTTTATTATTTTTATTATTATCTCAATATTCTTAATAAGCTTCTGGCTTACCACACCGAACCATCGGCACGACAGAAAGGACTGCCTCGGATGAGGGCCGACAGTGGACTCCAGCAGTGGTCGCATGCTCTAAATGAAATAAATGGTACCTCACCTCTCCTTCTCGTTGTAATCTCTCTGCTGGAAGCGCGTGCGCGTGATGGCGCGGCCGGCGCCGGCGCGCACCGCCAGCTGCGCCGGGCTCTCCGCCAGCGAGCCCACCGCCACCGAGCTCCTGGACAGTGCCCGCAACATTACACACACACACACCTTTGCCGCCACCGAGCTCCTGGACAGTGCACGCAACATTACACACACACACACCTTTGCCGCCACCGAGCTCCTGGACAGTGCACGCAACATTACACACACACACACCTTTGCCGCCACCGAGCTCCTGGACAGTGCACGCAACATTACACACACACACACCTTTGCCGCCACCGAGCTCCTGGACAGTGCACGCAACATTACACACCCCACCTTTACTGCCACCGAGCTCCTGGACAGTGCACGCAACATTACACACACACACACCTTTGCCGCCACCGCGCTACTGGACAGTGCACGCAACATTACACACACACACACACCTTTGCCGCCACCGCGCTCCTGGACAGTGCACGCAACATTACACACCCCACCTTTACTGCCACCGAGCTCCTGGACAGTGCACGCAACATTACACACACACACACCTTTGCCGCCACCGAGCTCCTGGACAGTGCACGCAACATTACACACACACACACCTTTGCCGCCACCGAGCTCCTGGACAGTGCACGCAACATTACACACACACACACCTTTGCCGCCACCGAGCTCCTGGACAGTGCACGCAACATTACACACACACACACCTTTGCCGCCACCGAGCTCCTGGACAGTGCACGCAACATTACACACACACACACCTTTGCCGCCACCGAGCTCCTGGACAGTGCACGCAACATTACACACACACACACCTTTGCCGCCACCGAGCTCCTGGACAGTGCACGCAACATTACACACCCCACCTTTACTGCCACCGAGCTCCTGGACAGTGCACGCAACATTACACACACACACACCTTTGCCGCCACCGAGCTCCTGGACAGTGCACGCAACATTACACACACACACACCTTTGCCGCCACCGAGCTCCTGGACAGTGCACGCAACATTACACACACACACACCTTTGCCGCCACCGAGCTCCTGGACAGTGCACGCAACATTACACACACACACACCTTTACCGCCACCGAGCTCCTGGACAGTGCACGCAACATTACACACACACACGCTTTTTTTTTTTTATTTTTTCAATGTTACGCGAAGATTACATTTTTATTTATTAAATTAAACGTTCATTGGACCTATCAGTGCCTCCACAATCCTGAGTCCGATAGTCTATATAAAAAATATGATGAATATGCATTTAAAATATGACATATTATTCCTTAACAAAATAAAAAAGACTGACTCAGGACTGAGGCGACACTGATATGTTCGAATGAACCTCAAACCTACAAGTCCATGTTCACAATCGAAGCCTTGATCAAGATCCGCGTGCCGACGCCGATGGGCTCTCTCAAACGTATTACGTCATGAGACGCAGTTTCCGTGAGCTGATGCTGAAACAGAATTAAGTAAGCTGAACTCTACTCACAAAACAATAGAGACTAGTATCGCCTGCAAGTCCATTGGCTTTTCTATTGCATTGAAGAGTCAGGTTTGATCGGCTCTCTTTCTAATTTTCGGAAGTGCATACCGGACTAGGTATGTGTCGAGAGATATTCATAAGGAGACAGACACCTGGGTATTTTTTTGCAAGTAAAACAACAGTTCCTTAGCGGCTGTAGTACCTACTAACTATGTGACATAACATAACAGCATTTTAGTTTAGAACTACTTATAAAATGATGCATTTAATGGCCAAAATACTAGTCGCAAGTTAGATAATGCATTGGCTAATTTGAAACATACAAAGTGAGGGACAGGGGTGGAGAGAAAGGAGGAAAGCGGTAACAGAGACGTTTACATAAATCGTTGCATACGACGATTCATTCATAATGATTGATCTCACACCAATGTCAGCCGCCGAGCGCATAGCGACGGGTGCCAGCCAGCGAGTCGCGGAGTCGGCTGACTAGCGCCGAGCGTGACACGCATACAGCGGCGCGCCCCAGCGAGACGGCCGAACGCACTCAGACACATGTTATATACTAGCTGTGCCCGCGGCTCCGCTCACGTGGACTACACGATCTGCTCCCATTCAAACTTCCGCTCCCTATCCCGCTTCAACTCAGACTTTAAATCCAGGTCCAGGTCCAGGCAGGTCCAGGTTCAGGTCCAGGTCCAGGTCCAGGTCCAGGTCCAGGTCCAGGTCCAGGTCCAAGTCCAGGTCCAGGTCCAGGTCCAGGTCCAGGTCCAGGTCCAGGTCCAGGTCCAGGTCCAGGCCCAGGCCCAGATCCAGGTCCAGATCCTCAACTCTCCCCTCAACCCTCCCCTCAACTCTCCCCTCAACTCTCCCCTCAACCCTTCCCTCAACCCTCCCCTCAACCCACCCCTCAATACTCCTCTCAACCCTTCCCTCAACCCTCCCCTCAACCCTCATCTCAACTTTCCCCTCCACACTCCCCTCAAACCTCTTTCCCTCGTCTCTCCAAATGTAGTCCTCGTCGTAACTAATCGATCGCAATCCAAATTCCGACCGACATTACTTTGTTGAACGTATACCACAAATTCATCGTAATCGGGTAACTGAGTCAAAAGTTTTGCGAATTTTCAAACACTCAAATTACACTGGTACCATACCCGCTCCCGCTACCGCTCACGAATTCAGTCGAACATTTACACCCTACATTCTTCGCAGTGTATGCGAGTTTTCGGAAACTATAAATTCGCATAACTTTTGATTGACTGCACCGATTGCAATGAAATAAAGCCTATATGTTACACTAAGTTAAGCTCCATATTTGTGTGAAAAGTCCATCATAGTCCGATCAGTAGTTTTTAAGTGATGCGTGCACAAACTCACAGACAAGCAGATAAACAGACAAAAAGACAAAAATTTCAAAAATGATCGAAATGTGTTCTGTTGCTTATCCTTAGACCCCTCAATTTATTTTTACAAATATTTTCAATGTACAGACACGCGAAATTTACGATTTTATTTATTAGATAAGAATCGCGCGGCAAGCGACAGGCAGCATTCAGCTGCTCGATCCTCGGGTGTTCGACCTCGCTGCTCGATCCTCGGACTATGGTTAGCCGAGACCGTACACGCACCCACCACAAGGATCTAGCAGACTGGCTCACTCGCGCGGGTAGCCCAATCGGCAGAGTGTTGAAACGACTAAGGTTTGCCGAGACCGTATGCCACTCTGCCATCCATTGGGCCAACCCATTTCAGAACAAATCGATCACACATGAGTGATACGATCAGGTACTGCGTACTTCCCCCTCACCGGGTTGTAGAAACGACTATGGTTCGCCGAGGCTTGCGACATTTTGGCAGAGCCACAGCCTCTGATTTAAAATCTAACTGTACAGAAAATTTGTCCTGGAAATTTACTATTTCGTACTCGAAAATTAGAATTTGTACTTCAGCCGTTTAAAAGTTATAGGGGTATATTGGTGGCTCTGCCAAAATGACATCACTACAGCAGGCCACGCTATGTCTCGGAAACTACAAAAGATCAAAATTCTGTAATATTACAAAATTTGTACTCGAATTTGTGCTCCACATATACAAAATTCAGATCTCTAACCCTTACCGTTTCCGAGATATTCGGGTTTGTTTGTGGCTCTGCCAAAACAGCAGGGCCACGCTATATCTCGGAAACTACAAAAGATATCAAAATTCTGTAATAGTACAAAATTTATACCTGAATTTGTGCTCCACATATCCAAAAATCAGAATATGTACATCTACCGTTTAAAAGATATAGACGATTGTTTTTATTTCATACTAAAGGTACAGTTGACAACAAAGAACAGGGGGCCAATTCTACTAACGCATTTTCGCATAAAACGCAACTGAACTGCAGCTGAAACTCAGGTTTTAACACTTTTCATATTCCGCTGCGCACAACGTTTGTACTTCAGCTGCGTTTCAGCCGTAGCTAACGTTTAAACAAACTCCAGACGTTGATGAAACGAACGTTCCGTGACTTCGTATTCTGCTAATGTTTTTTGTACATTTTGACAGTTGTCTCAGGTAAAAACGGAACGCTACACTGTCAAAATAGCGTTTATTAAAAAGTTGGTAGGAAGGTACTTTTTCACACACGCAGTTCAGACGTTACGCTTAAATTTATGCAGAAAAAAGTTATTTTCACACAAAATAAGGTAGTAGGTACAAGTAGTATGTGGTCTACTCTCAACTGTAATAGAAATAATCAGCGTTTAATAAACAATTAGATGTTTATTTTTCACATAGGCTGGCACTAGATCGTCGCAAGTAATTTCGAGAAAAGATAACACTAATTATAAAAAACGTTAAGTACATTTTCAATAAACTTGTAATAAACTAAGAACTACATAATGAAATACCGCTATATACGTACCTACTCATTTTTTTTTGTTAACAGCGTTATGTTCAAGTATGACAAAAACTACATTACTTTAGTACATAATTTAAAATTTCTGTGTATTATTGTTTAGGTTTTTATTTATAAGGATACCAATAGACAATTTTTTTTTTTTTTTTTTATTTTAATTTAATTTAACTAATAAATGATACAATAAGAATTAAAACAATATAAACTTACAATTTTATGGATATACAATGAACAAAAAGAAACATATGCGAAAATTTATATCAATAACAATAATACAACATGTACTTTAAACGCGAACATTTCCCGCGCTTTCGAGAAAAATAATGTCGTATCTATGGGAAATTCGCACAATCGAGAATCGAGTAACGAATACTTACAAAAATACTAGGTTCGTCCCTAATAGCTGAGTAACGTGTGCGTTCCGTCTGCGCTTCGTCTTGCGTCGGTTATCGTTTCAAGTAAAACAATGAGTAGAATGTCAATTTGAGTTTAGAAAGGAGTTTGACTGTAACTTAAACGTAACTGTTGTTTAAACGAACGATAAATGTTGAAAATAGTAGAATTGGCCCCCTGGACTGAATTAGAGAGATCTGAATTTTGGATATGTCGATTACAAATTGGAGTACAAATTTTGTACTATTACAGAATTTTGATGTCTTTTGTAGTTTCCGAGATATAGCGTGGCCCTGCTGTAGTGACGTCATTTTGGCAGAGCCACCAATATACCCCTATAACTTTTAAACGGCTGAAGTACAAATTCTAATTTTCGAGTACAAAATAGTACATTTCCAGGACCAATTTTCTGCATGGTCAGATTTTAAATCAGAGGCTGTGGCTCTGCCAAAATGACGCAAGCTTCGCCGAGACCGTTTCCTCCCCACCAACAGTGAGTGGTAATTACCCAGCGCGATATTCAGATACCAGTCAGTGAAACAGACTCGCTATCACACCGTACCGTTCCACGCGGTGTCTATGACACCGACGCGAACCAGTACGTAAGTGACAGTAGATAGACTAGGATTGAGAGACAGATGTAATACAGTAAATAAATGTCAGTGTATTTTAGTAACCGAGAGTTTCCTTTATACAGAGTCCCTTATTAAAGAATTATCACCAGCACTTTCAACAACTTTCAACATGTGTATCGAAAGCGGCATTTTCCCAGATGAAATGAAAATAAGTAAATTGATACCACTATTCAAGGGTGGATCTAGACTAGAGTGTAACAATTATAGACCTATTGCTATTCAGCCCACTATCAGCAAAATTTTCGAAAAAACAATGTTAAATCAACTCAACAAACACTTTGAATTGAACAAACTAATTGTGGACAATCAGTTTGGGTTTCGTAAAAACAAAAGCACTGATGATGCAATTGCATCTGTTTTGTGTTCTGTGATTGAGTCATTGGACGGATCGCAGAAAACTATAGGTGTCTTCTGCGATCTGTCAAAGGCTTTCGATTGTGTTGATCATAAGATCCTTCTGGGCAAATTAGAGTATTATGGTGTCAAGGGTATTGCCTTAAATTTGTTAGGGTCTTATTTGACCAATAGACAGCATTGTACAGAGTCTAATGGTACTAAGTCTGTCTTAAAAGAATGTCGATATGGCGTACCTCAAGGATCTATACTGGGTCCATTTCTGTTTCTGGTATATGTAAATGATATGCCTAGTAGTATTGGGACAAACGGTATTGTCACTATGTTTGCCGACGATACTTCAATTATCTTTAGGCATAAAAAATTGCCCGAGCTTGTTAATATTATAAACGCCTCAATGAAAAATCTCAATGACTGGTTCATGTCAAATAACTTAATATTTAATGTTAACAAAACTAAAGCAGTTCATTTCTACCTTGGAACGCGTCACGTGACTTTACCTGCTAATATTAAAATTGGCAATAAATCGCTTGAGTTTGTGGAGACTGTTAAGTTCCTAGGACTATACCTAGATAATAAATTAAAATGGGAAACACACATTGACAAATTGGCTTCAAGGCTGTCCTCAGCTATCTATGCTATTTCTAAAATAAGGCAACTATGCGGTCTAGACACGGCCAAATTAGTTTATTATGCTTATTTTCATAGTATAATGAACTATGGTATCAAATTCTGGGGAAATGCCGCCACAGTCAATAAAATATTTATATTACATAAACGGGCACTCCGAACATTGTACAAGTTAACTCCATTAACTTCTTGCCGAGGTAAATTTACTGAAGCTAATATACTCACCCTGTATTCAGCTTATGTTTTACATAATCTATTGTATGCTCGTGGAAACTTGTCAAATACTCCCAAACACTCAGATACACATTCATTAAACACCAGGAATAAGGACAAACTTGCACAGATACAGTGCAGATTGACTAAAAAGTCTAAAAGCTATATACATAACAGTGTTCAGTATTATAATTTGTTATCAGGTGTCATAGGAGAATGCAACAGCAAAACATTCAAACTGAAATGTAAAATATTATTAAATAAAACCGAACTGTATTCTTTAAATGAATTTACTAAACCTTTGACATGACATTTAGTTTGATAAGTATTTGATGCATGACTGTGTTATTTTGACATTTTAATATTTGTACCAAGTGGTATATTATCTGTAATTGATTCATTATTTATGACATTTATGTTTTTTTATTTTTATTAATTTTTTATACTGACATTTGTAATTTACATGACTTATTTTTATTTTGTAATTAATTTTACTCATTTTGACATTGTACTGACATGATTTTATTAATTAATTTTATAATATAACTGTAATCAATTTTTGTGATGACATGTCTAAGTGTACTTTATGTACCTAAAGATTAAATAAATAAATACAAATAAAATACCTTAGTTTAAAACAAACCCCCTACAAATAACCTCCAGCACCCAAGACGTGCGAGATTACTACCGTAACCAAAGTGCATCGGCCTCTAGGCCACAGGCACGTCGTCACAACTTTTTTTCTCTTAAAAAAAACAATTCTGTAAGAGTAATCGACTCTTTATTGCACGTCAAAAATACAATAACAAAGTAACTTACATATGTACATCTAGGCGGTCTTATCGCTATAAGAGATTTCTTACAGACAACCTTTTCATATGTACATATATAATTAAATACATATAAGTAAACATACATACATGAATATATTCATACAATAACGTACATAGATGAATTTTAATTAAGTTTTACTTAGTTTTAATTTAGTTGATAACGACTAAGTAAGTTCTAAAATAAAGGAAATAGGGGGAGTGAGGTAATCAGTCGGCAAGAAAGTGTTCCTTGACTAGCCGCTTGAACACGTCTAAGGATTGCGCGTGTCAGATCGACCCAGGCAACGAGTTCCGAAGACGTATAGCGTGAAATGTGAAGGATTGATCGTATAATGTAGAGAAGTGAGTACGGACGTGAAGACAATGCGAAGAATGCGAAGATCTAAGGATTGTCAATTTTACATTTGGTACCAAACGTCAACCCATTTGGTCCAGTATCTTTTGTGTTATGTGTCACACAGACAGGTAGTATCGGAAGATATAAGTAGTACTTGGTAGTGAAAAAAAGCAATTACCGGTTCTGCCACAGCCGCAGCTAACAAAATGTAACACAATATGAACGACTTCATCGTTTGAAACTGAAACGTGTAATGACCAGCTCTACCCTGCCCCGGGAGCCGCGTCGTGTCGTGGTTGGTACCGCGACCAATCGCCGCTAAGGACGGCGCGTCGCCACTAATTGGTTACAAATTGGTAACAATGTTAACCAATACCAGTTAATAGCAAACATGTCATTTTAATATCTACTTACTGTTTACATAATTAAAAGGTGGGTAGTTGGGTGGCTCTACAAACGAGGGAATTATTTGGGGATACCTTTCCAATTCATGTTGTAGATAATGTAGTTAAAAATCAGTCATGATAATGTTTTGTATGGCTTCATGAAACGTTGCGATTTTAATGATAATGCAGGTTAATTCTGTAACTTTTTCAGTTTTATTTCAGATTAAGTTCCTCCACTTCAGTAAACGAGTGCCGAAAGTTTATATTTACTAAGAAAGTCCGGCAACTTGAAAACATTCCGCCCATGTAGCGGCCTGCGCCAGCATTTTTTGCGGGCAGTGTTTCAACGCAATATATGGGGTCAGCTATCATCTATTCAAATGTACCCTCTTCATCTAACTGGGGTTGGACAAAAATAGACGTTATCTGGCAACCTACATGGACGGACTTGCAGTACGTACGTAGCTGCAGAAGCCGCCGTAGCAATAATAAAGGTGCATGTGCAAAAAAAAAATGTGGCATGAAGTGCAATTGCATGAAAAAGACAACTCGAGTGCACGGAGTGATTCGTCTGTTGAAGCAAATTCTAACAGAACAATAAGCCATGAATTTTCAAATCTACATTCCTTTTAAACAACTAAAAAACATACTATTGATAAGTTTTAGCTCTTAAATATTACAAAATAACTAAGTGACTGACGTTGGTACTAAAACACAAGTATGACAAATCTCAGTTTCATTAATTGCCCTTAATCTTGAACTTATTTCATTATGAACTAGCTGTGCCCGCGGCTCCTCTCGCGTGGACTACAGAATCCGCTCCCGTTCCCACTTCCATTCCCACTCAGACTCCTAATCCCAGCCCCAGTCCTTATTTGTTATATTGCATACCTACTAATATACTCGTATGTCAGCTCGCGTGGAATACTCAATCTCGGTCCGATTTCGACTACGACTCAAACCCCGACCCCCACGCCCACTCGCACGCCAGCTCCAAATGCAAATCCAATCGCAATCTGAATTATACCGAATATAATCATTTTACTTCTTTTATACATTGTATATACCTTCTAAGTAATGTATTAGAAAACTAAAAATTTCCATAACTTTTGATTGAGTTAGCCGATTGCGATAAAATTTAGACTAAATGTTCGGTTAAGCCCCATGTTTCTATGAAAAGTCCATCAAAACCCGTTCAGTAGTTTTTAAGTGTTGCGTGCACAAACTCACAGACAAACAGACAAAAATGATCGAAATGTGTTCTATCCTTAGGCTCCCCCAATTTTTTTTCTGCAAATATCTTCAATGTACAGACCGTGAAGTTTACGTTTTTATTTATTAGACTAGCAAACGCCCGCGCCTTCGCCCGCGTGGAGACGGTTTTATTTCACGATGAAACCATTTTTCCAGAAGTAAACAGGAGTATATGTTCATATACATTATTTTATGTGAACTAATCAAAAATGTATGGTGATGAGTTCAATAGACGAGCCGTTAAGGAAACAGACAAATACCTAAACACACACTCTTTTGACTTAATTATATTAAAGCTGTTGCCTGCGGCTGCACCTACTTAAAAAAAATATTTGGTTCGAATCTTAATAAAAACTCATTGTAAACCCAGCTATCCAACAGTGAAAACCAAATTCGAATCCATTTTGTAGTTTTGGAGAAGAAGATCATTTTAATTTTTAACTTTAATTTATTTATTTTCAGGAAACTTACAGTCTATACAAAGTCTATATAGTAATTGACAAATAACAAAACATTGACAGAAACAGTTTCCACAGATTTTTAGGACACTTATAATATAAGACACACAGCAAGAATGAGCAGAACAAAGTTAAATTAATAAGGAATAAGAAAAGGTTTAGATTCAGATTGAGCAAGGGCAAAAGAAAAATAATTAAAATAAACACTAGGGTGAGTTTAAAATTGTCAAAATGATGGTAATATGTATGATAATACAATATACTAAAAATGATACTAAAATGATGAGCAGGTGAGGTTGAAACATATATAGTGTATAGTTATATTTATATATGTGTATAGGTTATCTAATAAATAAAATCGTAAATATCGCGTGTCTGTACATTGAAGATATTTGCAAAAAAAAAATTGGGGGGTCTAAGGATAAGCAACAGAACACATTTCGATCATTTTTGACATTTTTGTCTGTTTGTCTGTGAGTTTGTGCACGCATCACTTAAAAACGACTGATCGGACTTTGATGGACTTTTTTGTCAATTTGGTGTAACATATAGACTTTTTTTTTGACAATTTGGTGTAACATATAGGCTTTATTTCATCGCAATCGGCTAACTCAATCAAAAGTTATAGACATTTTTAGTTTTCAAATACATTAGTAGGTAAGGTTAGTATGTATTGCAAATAATAGTATTTCCGTACTATTCAGATTGCGATAAGTTTGAATTACATTTGGAGCTGCGGGTGGGAATTGGAGTGCGACTGGGCGTGGGCGTGGGCTCGGGCGTGGGCGTGGGAAAAGGGGAGTGGGTGTGGGAGCGGGAGCGGGACCGGAGCAGGAGCGGAAGCGGGCGCGGAAGCTGAAGCGGGACCGGGAGTGGGAATGGGAGCGATTCTGTTGTTCACGCGAGCCGAGGTCACCTGGACCTGGACGATACACTGCGAAGAATGTAGGGTGTAAATGTTCGACTGAATTCGTGAGCGGTAGCGAGAGCGGGTATGGTACCAGTGTAATTTGAGTGTTTAAAAATTCGCATAACTTTTGACTGAGTTAACCGATTACGATGAATTTGTGGTATACGTATGGAACAAAGTAATGTTGGTCGGAATTTGGTTTTTTCCACACTTCTGGACCTGGACTTGGGTCTGGGCCTGGAATTGGACCTGGGCCTGGGCCTGGGCCTGGGCCTGGGCCAGGACCTGGACCTGGACCTGGACCTGGACCTGGACCTGGACCTGGACCTGAGCCCTGGACCTGGACCTGGACCTGGACCTGGACCTGGACCTGGACCTAGACCTGGACCTGGACCTGGACCTGGGATAGGGAGCGGAAGTGGGAATTGGAGCGGATCCTGTAGTCCACGCGAGCGGAGCCGCGGGCACAGCTAGTTTGTATATATGTATAAAGCAAGCGCTTGAGCTGGGGCAGACTGACATTAAAGATATAGATGTCGGAGTGTGTGAGTGTGTTTTGTTGTAAGAGTCGCAGGAACGTCTAAGAAATGAGTTTTTGGCATAATTTGTACGTGAAAACGGCACGGAGAACAAATCGTTACAACGAGTAAATCAAGTATTACAACGAAATAATATCATCGACAGAATGTTGGGCGAGTTAGTTTGACCGTTTAATATTTTATAAAGGAATACAATGTCTCTGGACTCACGTCGGGATTTTAGGCTTTGAAAAATTAAATGCTGGTCTGACGAGAAATGTTTAGTGCGGTACGAGACATATTTCATGAATTTGTTTTGCACACGCTCAAGTCTGTTGGTGTAAGTTGAGTACTGGGGGTTCCAGACACAGTTGGCATATTCCAATACACTTCGGACGTAAGCATAGTATAGAACTTTAAAAGTTATTAGAGACTTTACAATTGCGCATTATGAAACCGAGCATTCTAAACGATTTAGCAACGACGTATTCGACTTGTGCATCAAAAAGTAATTTTTGGTCGAGGATAACGCCTAAGTTTCTAACTTGGGTTACACGCTCAACAGACTGGTTATTTAATTTATAATCATAGGTGATAGGGCGCCGTTTTCGGGTGTAAGTAATTGTGTTACATTTACCAATGTTTAAATGGAGTTTATTGTCTAAACAGCATTGATAGAATCGATCTAGTTCTCTCTGTAGTGTCTCATAGTCAGATCGCTTCTTTACGAGAGAGAAATTTTTTTGTCATCTGCATATAGTAGAACATTTGAAGTAGAGAAAATGTCAACAACGTCGTTGATAAAAATATTAAAGAGGAGCGGCCCCATATGGGAACCCTGAGGTACCCCAGAAGTAGTTGGAACAAAGGACGTGACATATCCCTTGACAGAGACCGCTTGGCATCGGTTTTCTAGGTAAGAGATTAACCAGCGTAAGAGGTATCCGTGAATACCAAGTGATTTAAGTTTATTTATTAGTAGGGTATGAGAGATTTTATCAAAAGCTTTTGAATACTCAGTATAAATAGTGTCAACTTGAAACCCCTTTTCCATAGAAGACAACACCAAGTCAGTAAACTCGCATAGATTTGTTTCGGTGCTTTTTCTTGGAACGAATCCATGTTGATTGATGATTAAAATTGAGTTGATCAGTGGAGATAAAGTATGAAGGACGAGTTTTTCGAAGGTCTTGGGTAATACAGATAACTTAGATATAGGGCGGTACTGTTCCACATCGTGTCTGTTACCAGACTTAAGAGGAGGCATTCATATATGTCGCCTATTGCCAATAGTCTTGAGCGAACCGTACCACTACTAAAAAAAAGATTCTTGTAATTGATCGTATTTCTGACAATTGCGTTGTTCTCAAAACATGATCGTGGAAACTTTGATCGATAGAAAAAAAATGCAAAAAAGCCACTAAAAATACTGCAATTTTCAAATTTCGAAGTTATACGTAAAGTAATGTTTATGGAATAAAATATAATTATGTGTCATGGAATACAACAATAAGACAGCAAACAAAAGCTAAAGATGTAATCAAGCAAACTCTAAGACTTAAGTGGAAATGGGCAGGTCATATACAGAGAACAACAGATGAGAGGTGGTCAAAACAAGTAACTAACTGGTATCCCATGGATAAAAAACGTAAACGAGGAAGGCCATGTAAAAGATGGAGTGATGACATAGCAGGACTAGTAGGCAAAATATGGAGCAGAATGGCGAGAGATAGAAATAAATGGAATGAATTGGAGGAGGCTTTTACCGCACTAGGCGGTCCTTACGCAAATTAACTAATATTTAAGAAATTGATATATAATAATTATTAGGGAGCGAAATTAAATAGGCCGTGAGCGATAATTTTCTGTATTTTCTTTCTGACGTTAGTGACATGACATATATAAAACAAAACAGCAAATCATAAAAAAGGAGAACTAAACGGCCAGTTATCAACATGGTCCCTTTTTTTTTACACTGGCAATCGCACCAGCTTCCGCACTGGGCGGCGAAGTAGGCCGTGGGAAGTGGTGACGTCTGCCACTCTTATTTCTCTATCTGGGCCGAGGAAAACTGCCGAAATCCTTCCACGTGGCCAAGTTCCTCTGGGCAGGTTGCCGTCGGCTATAAAAACCAGGTCGCCCACAGCAAGCCGAACGTTGTTACCACCAATTGTTCTGGGATTGAGGGAGGGCAGGTACTCCCGGACCCATCGACTCCAGAAGTGGTCGGCGAGGCGCAATGCCTTTTTCCAATCCGTTCGTCCTACCAGGTCTTGGTCTGTTAAATGGTTTTCGGTCGCCCGACCGGAAGAGCTGCCGAGCAGGAAGTGGGCAGGCGTGAGCGCTTCGGGATCCTCAGGCTCGCAAGGCACATATGTTAACGGGCGAGAATTAATCACAGCTTCCGCTTCGGCTAACAAGGTAGCAAAAATCTCTTCCTTCGGTGACCGTTCTGTGAGTGTAACCCTCAAAGCGGTTTTGACAGATCTAACTAGACGTTCCCAAGCGCCTCCCATCGAGGGGGCAGAAGGGGGAATAAATATCCAGCGTATGCCTGTATTAGTTGCAAATTCGCCGACAGGGGGGCCATACATCTCAGTCAGAGTTCTGCTAGCGCCAACAAAAGCAGTACCGTTGTCACTTATAATCTCGTTGGGTGTTCCTCTTCGAGCCACAAAACGGCGAAGGCTCATGAGTGCTGAATCAGCGGAGAGACTATTTACTATCTCCAAGTGCACTGCGCGTGTGGTCATGCAAGTGTAGAGCGCCACATATCTCTTCTCAATTCTGCGGCCGATAGTAACATTTACGGGTCCAAAATAGTCGAGACCGACGGATGTGAAGGGACGCTTGTGATGATTAAGTCGTAGGTCAGGAAGGTCACCAACGGGTGGCACGAGTGGGATGGCTTTTCTAATCCGACAAAATTGGCAGGAGTGTGCTACTGCTCGCACCGTACTCCTAAGTTTCAAAATCCAAAACTTTTGCCGCAACTCGTTGACAACCGTTTCATTGTTGGCATGAAGAAATCTTTTGTGGTAGTGGTGCACTAGAAGTCGTACGGCATGCTTCTTCCCGTCTAAAACTATTGGGGTCTTCATGGAAGAACTGATGCTGGAAGCGGCTCCGATACGACCTGATAGGCGAATGAGACCTTGTTCTCCGATGACAATCTTTGTTTTGGCCAGCTTACTGTCCCGGGGTATGTGTGCTGCAGAGCGGAGTGACGATAGTTCTTCTGTGAAAGTGTCAGCTTGGCACTGGAGCAGGACATGAAGCTCGGCGTCTTCTAGTTCTTCTGCCGTTAGCAGAGGAAAAGTAGTGCGAATTGGAAAAGGGGCATTGTAAATGTTAGCTGTAGAAGGTCTATCATGCTGTGCAAAAGGCGCAAAATCTGCTGGAGCAGAGCCGCCGGGACGCGCGACAACAGCCGCTACGTCCACCGGGGCGGGCCTACTGGGATGCCCTTGCATATTAAATGGGATAGAGTTACCTGTCAGGTCTAATGTCGGTTCTGTATCTAGAGCCGAATCTAAAAGCCAACCTTTTACGGAATTTACGGAGGAACGGACGCTGCGGCGGCTGCCGATACTACTGGCGTGACGTTCCTCTTCCGCTTCTATTGCTGCCATTTCGGCGCGCAATTCCGCCTCAATCGCGGATTTTTCGATGTCAGCTACTTTCCTAGCATACTGTGCCTGTACAACAAGCATTCTCGCTCGTACTGTTGCTGACGATCGTGATGATGCTGATGAAATCACTATAGAAAGATTGTCGTTACTACTCACGACACCACCAGTGGCTGGATGATCCTCATCCCTTGGTAGTTGCTGGCCACCGGGTACGCTCGACGATACTATATGCGCTGCAATCGGAGGCCGAACTTCCATAAAAGTCGAAGGCAACTGGGCCTCGGCTGCAGCAGATTTTTTTTTGAAGCAATTGCTTTTGCTGCTGCTCTGGTTTCCATTTTCACGAGCTCGAAAGGACCAATATATTAGGGAGCGAAATTAAATAGGCCGTGAGCGATAATTTTCTGTAATTTCTTTCTGACGTTAGTGACATGACATATATAAAACAAAACAGCAAATCATAAAAAAGGAGAACTAAACGGCCAGTTATCAACAATAATAATGAAATGTATTTTTTTATATTACGTAAGGAAATGAATAAAGCTATTTTATTTATTATTATTATTATGTGTCATGAGTTACACAACAAATGGGCAAATTTCGGTTTTGAATAAAGCTGCTCTTTTAATTTAAATAATTTTTTTTAATGATTTGTGGCTTACTACGTTTCATTCCAAGCACCAGCAGCTCGCTACTTCTCTGTTGTTCCTACTCAACCTGACAGTGATAGCTGAGGCGCGGTGCTATACGGACGTGCGTCCCTCGTCCGCTCCGTCCCGAACTCGCTCTGACCTTGCGTTGTGCGATTGACACAACGCAAGGTCAGAGCGAGTTCGGGAGAGTAGGTAGATATCAATCAGCCTTTTTAGGCTGATATCTACCTTAATTTCGCCGGCCCTAGAAATGCACACGCAGCTAAGTTAGTAGTGACTTGGTAATGAAACCTTTGGGTTTCGGGTTCGATCCCCAGTTGGGTTTTTTAGCGCTACTTTTTTTTTTTTGCATTTTCCATACATTCTACAAACAATGGACTATTCACTATTGCCATCTTCATTCATGATCTGAAACTTAATCAGATAGTAACTTATTCGTAAATTTCCAATTTATCGGTAAAAACTATCCTTTGTGGACGTGGTCGATGCGAAAAGTGGAATTTTCCGAATTCCGCAACTAACCCTCTTCTGAATTATAAAACTCTGATGTATAAGAGGATATATAATCAAAAAACTCTGGTTGATAAAACTTAATATATTGAAAACTTTAAATACAAAACACGTCCTCTCTACAATAATTAGAACCAGGACTGCGAGACGGTTGCGCTTTGCTCTCGCGCGCGCTCCCGTCTCACCCCGCAAGTCTAGGGTATCGTTACACAGGAGCAAATATTTCTCTAATAAAGCAAGACGGGATTACTTATAAAAACTTTGAGAAAAACACAACCAACGTTACAGGCATAGGAGGAAAAGTGAGAACCCTAGGTCAACAATATATAAATTTATACATGCCAAATACAAGAACATACATGGTACAGAAACTCCACATTGTTTCAGAATTACCAATTGGTTTCCACGGCATATTAGGCCTCGATTTCATTTATTCATACATCACGAACATAAATTTCATAACGAATACAATAACTTTAAGTACAAGAACAGGTCAGTATGAGCTTAAAGTACAATCTTATCAGCTCAGTGACATTGCAAGACAACATAATACGACGAATGTAAGTCAACCGACACCTTATTTACCGACCGACGTGACAAAACACGGCATAAGCGAATTGAACTCAGCGATAATCAACGCGTGGAGCGAACAATTAATAACATATGCACTTCCACGAAATTTATACAAAGAACAATGCAATTATGTCATAACCACTAAGGAAATAAAGCTGTCTATACACGTCGCAAGTCAATTAGTAACGGTAAAGAATGGGAAAATACAGATTATGGTCTTAAATACCGACCACCAAAATCACAAAATAGAAAATTATATTCCTATCTTAGAGCCATTAGAAAATTACACCACATGCAATTTTAAAGAAGTGACAAGTGATAGTCCTAGAACACAACGGTTATTAAAACAATTAAAATTAAATCATTTAAATAACGACGATAAAGAAACAATACGGAGTATCTGTAGTAAATATTCAGATATATTTCACTTAGAAGGAGATAAAATATAGGAACAAATATATAAATAGATACAAATAGATACAAATATAGGAACACAATCAATACCTACAATTAAAACAAAATATACAACGGATTCGTTGTAAACCATACAGAATACCCATCCATAGCTTTACTCATTACTTTCATTCAATACTCTCTTCATTACTTTACTTATTATCCAGGAAGACAATTGTTCACTTGTTCCTGCATATTTTGACCTAAGTCTCCGATTTGCCATGTTCAATAGTTCTAAATCTGCTTTATGGCGATCTTCTAACTTAGTATAGTTGGAATATGCTATATTGCGTTGCATACAAGCGTTATCTAATTTATTAATTCCTCTATCGTTCCGTGATGATCTTTCTCGTAGC
>OX352259.1:19438940-19452197 GCA_947086405.1 Esperia sulphurella | reverse complement strand
CTCTTACGCATCCCCTCGACTTAGGGCTGTCGAGGGGTATGTGGGACTCACTCCTCGAGATGGTATGAGGAGTCACTACCCACTAAAACCACTCCGGCGTTTCTCCCTCCTGCCTGTAGTGGGGACACAGTGTGATCCAGCGGACTTCTATCCACTGTGTCCCCAGGCCGCACCGGCCTAAACATGTGGCCGGTGCTCCCGCGCCGATGAGGGGAAGGGTCGAACGCGGCGATCCTTCCCCCAGACGGGAGGAGTCCAACTGTGGTCCCTACACCACGGACTCCTTAGGGCATGAGACGGGCGAACTGCGCCCGCCTCCTGCCCCTCCGCCTACGCCGGAGCGGGGGTGCGTCGACCTCGTCTTCGCGCTCCCGCTCCGCGGCCTCCTTCTGTGAGATAACTGTCTCGCAGAAGGAGGCCACTGCCTCCCAGGATCTCTCGCTGCGGAGCATGAACGCCACTACGGCGTGCAGCGAGAGATCCTCCACACCTCCCATCTCCATCACCAGGTCTTGGCGCTCCAGATCCCAACGGCCACACTCTTCCAGAGTGTGTTGGGCCGTGTCATCCGGAGCGCCACATTCACTACATTGCGGACTCGGCTCCCTTCCTATCCGGTGCAGGTAGTGGCCGAAACAACCATGTCCGGTCACCACCTGCGTCATCCGGAATCCGAGTCCGCCGTGCCCTCTGTCCAGCCACCCCTCCAGTGACGGGAGGACTGCCCCTATGGTACGGGTTCCATAGGGGGAGTCCTCCAGCTCCTCCTTCCACCTCTCTCTCAGCCGTCTGGCTGCCGTTCGGCGAGCCCCCTCAACCTCCTCGGGGCCAGGGCGGTCCCCACGCGCCCTGGCCTCGGCCCTCACACGGTACGTCTCCGCGTGCACCCCGGCCTCCAGCTCCCATGGCGGGGTGCAGGCGAGGACGCACGCCGCCGCGTGTGACACGGTCACATAGGCCCTCGCGATTCGGCAGGCCACTATTCTCTGTGGCCTGCGCAGGAGGGCCTTGTTCCGCGCCGACAACTTGTCCGCCCATATGGGGGCCCCGTACAGCGCCATGCTCCGGATGACACCGGCAAACAGACGCCTGCACGGGGTCCCCGGTCCACCCAAATTGGGCAGCAGCCTCCCAAGGGCCGCTGCCGCGCCCACGATTCGGGGAGCCAACCTACGGAAGTGCTCCCCGAAATCCCACTTCCGGTCCAGATCAATGCCAAGATATTTAATCGTGGCCTTGATCTGGACCCTCTCCCCTCCGATTTGGAGCGTGTCCCCCGCCCCCCGCCCCCAACCTCGGCCACCGAATACGATGGCCTCAGTTTTGGCGAGGGACACGCTCAAACCTAACAGGCCAATGCGGCCGACCGCCAGTTCCGCGGCGACCTCCGCCCTCCTCCTGGCCTCGCGGAACTCCTTCCCCCGCACTGCCACCATAGTGTCATCGGCATAACATATGGTGACCGTGCGGGGAAGCTGCACCCCTCGTATTGCCCAATCATACCCGATGTTCCACAGGAGGGGTCCGAGCACGGACCCCTGTGGAACACCGCAGGTCATGTTTCGGGCAACTATCCCCCCCTCCGTCTCGTAGAGCACTACCCTATCTGTAAGGTAGTGCTCCACAACCCTCCGCAGATAGGGAGGCACTCGATGGTAAATGAGTGCCTCCCTTATCACCCCGTAGGGGAGGGTGCCAAACGCGTTGGCGATATCTAGCGATACCGCCACCACACCCTCCCCCCTGCCTGCTGCGTCTTCGCTGAAGTCCCTGAGGGACTTCAGCGCGTCCATCGTGGACCGCCCCTCCCGGAACCCGTACTGCCGATCGCACAGGTCCGGGCCCGCACCGTTCAGGTGGTCGACGATGCGGCTGGACAGGATCCGCTCCAGCATTTTCCCCACCTCGTCCAAGAGGACGATGGGGCGATAGCCGGAGGGACTGTCCGCAGGGCGGCCCTCTTTGCGCAGCAGGCACAACCTCCCCTCCTTCCAGCATCTCGGGAATCGCCCCTCCTTCAGACAATCGTCGTACAGGAGTTTGAGGCGGTTCCCGAGATGCTGCAGGGCTACCGGGAGGACTCTCCCCGGCACCCCGTCCGGCCCTGGGGCCTTCTTCCGTCCCCGTAGGCGGTCTGTGGCCCACTTGAACTCGTCGTCCGTGATGGGCGGGACGACGAGTCCACGCGGGGCCGGCTCCGCCGAGTGGATGGACATACTCGGCGGAGCAAACTCCGGCACTACGGGGAACAATCCCTCCACCACTCGCGCGAGGAGTTCTGGCTCCAGCGAGTCCATGGGGGGGGCATGCTGCATCCGATTCCGGACCAGCTTGTACGGCCTCCCCCACGGGTCTCTGTCCAGTGTGGCCAGGAACTCCTCGCGCGCCTCCTCCTTCCTTCGGGAGATCTCCTTCTGGAGATCTCCCTTTGCCCTCCTGAGGGCCTCATATAGGAGGCCCTCCTCCTCCGCCGTATGCCGACGGCGCCTACAGCGGGTGTAGGCCCGGCGAGCTCGGTTACCGGTGGCACGGAGAGCCGCAATCTCTTCCGTCCACCAGTAGACCTGCCTCCTCGCCGGCACCCGCCGCGTCCGAGGCATCGAAGCGTCGCACACCTCCTGCAACGTCGCCCGGAAGTGTGCCGCACGCTCCTCTACCTCGGCGCCCCTCGGCAGAGGCTCCCCCCACGCCTGGACCGCGGCCGCCTCCTCCACCATCTCCGGGTCCAGGCGCGAGACGGTCCACCTCGGAAGCTGCGAGGTGGCCCGTCTCCCCCTCCTCAGGCCTGGCGGTGCTGCGCCGCCGGCCGTGGTGTGGACCCTCATCCGAACGTACAGATGATCGGAGAGGGTCTCCACGTCCTCCAGGACACGCCAATCAGCGATGCGTGCGGCGATTGCGGGGGTAGCAAACGAAACGTCTACTATTGACCCCCCCTGCCGCCGCACGCATGTGTTGGTCGTGCCCCGGTTCAGCACCACCAGACCTGTTGCGACCGTCCATTCCCCAAGGGCTTCGCCCTTGGGGTTTGTGACGGCCGACCCCCACATCGGGCTCTTGGCATTGAGGTCCCCCAGCACGATGACCTGTGCCGGGTTCCCTCGCCTCACCACTCCTCCCACCAATTCTAGGTAGGCCTCAAATGCCCGCAGCGGCCGATTTGGGGAGAAATACACCCCCACTAGGAGGGTATCCCCCCATTTGGCCGCCGCGAGGCCTGGCCCCCGCTCCACCTGTGTGAGGGGGAGAGCATCCCCCCCTCTCGGCCCCACAATTGCCACTGAGCCGTCCGTCGCCCCGACCCAGTTGGACTGGGGAGGGACGAAGTACGGCTCCGCCAGAATCGCAACGCCAATACTCCACTCGGCCATGACCTGCATTAGCAGGTCCTGGGCGCGAGCAGAGTGGTTGGCGTTGCCCTGCAGGATGTCTAAATGCCGGTGTACTGGCATTTAGACATCCATGCGTGTGACTTCCGGGGCCGGTGTGGCGCGAATATTGTTAGCCGCCACCGGGGCGACGGCTGGGGGCTCCCTCCCTCGGACTTCTGGTGGGGCGCATGAGATGCCCCCCATCATGTGCCCCGCGGGGCGCTTGGCCAGGTGGCACACTGCACAGAAGGCCTTCACTTCCTTGCAGTCCGCCATCCTGTGGCCGGGCTTGCTGCACCTGAAGCACAGCTCGCTACGGTCCACAGGAGACGGACACATGGCCCTCGTGTGCCCCTGGCCAAGACAACGGTAGCACCGCATCGCTACCGTGTCCACAGTCTTAATCTGGGCCGACGACCAACCGACTATGATTCGCCCCTCGACTAGAAGGGCGTTCGCCACGGTCACCGGGCACTGCACCAGGGCCGACCCTGCGCCGTTGCGCAGCACCCGGATTTTCCCCACCTTTAATTGGGCGACCGTGCAACCGCCCTTCTTGGCGATCGCCTCCGCCACCGCCTCTATAGTGGCCGTCTCATCCAGGCCCGTCACCTGGATGCCAACCATCTTGACGGGCCTGTACACGTGCGCCACGTCCCCAACCAACTCCCCAATCCTTCGGCAGAGCTCATCGGCCGCGCGGCCCCCGCTCTCCCCTGGGACCTCTATGATTCTGGCCCCAGTGGCCGTCTTCCGGACCCTTACGTGGTCGAGCCCTAACTCAGCCAGGCCGAAAGAAGTGGTGGCCTTGGTCATGACGGAGGCGTAGGACGCCTCCGCCTCCGGCTTTAGGGCCACCACTACCGCCGCCGTGTTCGGCGCTGCCAACTTTCTTGGCTGGGGGGCGGGCTTTTTGGCTGCAGCTACCGGTGCTGCAGCCGCCTTTGGGCCCTTCCCCTTTCCCCTCCCCTTCCGAACCACCTCTACCCAGGACGCCTGGGGAGGTGGTTGCGCCGTCGGTGTCCCAGTGGGAGCGGGAGCGGCCCTCGGGGGCTTGGTGGCCGGCCCTGGGGAGGGCACGGCCGCACTCTTCTGAGCGCTTTTGGCAGGCGCAGCCTGCTTCGCGACCGGCGCTGCCCGCGGCACTGCCGCTGGTCCCGGCTGGGCAGCGGGGATGCTGGCAGCCGCAGCCGCAGCCCTCTTCCGGTCCGCCGCCAGGGATGGGCGGAGGATAGGTTCCGCGGGGAGGCGCTTTTCCAGCTCCCCGAGCCGGACATTCAGCATTTCCCCCATGCCGCGGAACCTATCGTGGATTACCTCCCCCAATGAAAGGAAGAGCTCCTTCTTCAGCTCCCCAATTACCGCCACCAGATCCTGGGCCCCGCCAGAGAGCGGCGCCGGAGTTGCGGGAGGAGTGGCCTTCCTGTCGGAGAACGCCGACCGCAGGGCCTTCGTCTCCGACTGGAGGATCGCCATCTGCTCCCGCATCCTCTTATTGTCAGCCCTCAATATCCTGACCTCCTCAGTCTCCGTGCGGGATTGGAGGAATTCCGTGGCCTCCAGGATATCCTGGCAGGCCACGTTCATCCTCCCCCACACCTCGCCTTTCAGGTTGCCGCATTTTGCGGCCTCCTTCATTATTACTATGGCGGCGGAGCGCGCGCTCTCGAGCCAGCCGTCTCTGTCGGGTTCCGCTTCGCTAGCGGGACTGCGCTCCCTCGACACGTCCGCTTTCGCTCCCCTCCCCCGTCTCGGCGAAGAACGAGCCCCACGTGAGCCACGCGACCCCAGCGTGGGGAAGCTTAGCCTGTACTCGGCCGCCGCGTCCGCGTCCGCCTCAAATTCCGCGAACTCCAGTTCGCGGAGCTTCGCCTTGGCCGCGGCCAGCCCCGAGTACGCCCCTTTGGGCTGTACAGCCCTCCCCCTACGAGCCGAGTTGACCTTCGCCCCCTCGGTCTCGTCCCCCCCTGCGGCAATGGGCCGCTTAGCTGCCCGACCATAGGTCGCGCCACCCTCCCTGGAGACCACCATCTCCATCCCACCTTCGTCCGAGGAAGAGTCGGACAGGTTGACCTGCACGGTCGCCCTGCCCTCCCCTTCCTCCCCACCGGCCATAGAAGGCCCCGCCTCCATGACCCCCTTCGTTTCCCCCCCCTCAGCCCCCTCCAGAAGGAAGGATGGCTGAGAAAAAAGAAAACGAAATCGACCCAAACTCAACCTGTATGAAAAACAGGTCAAGCGTGAGTCGACCGAAAAACACAAACTTAAGAAATTTTCGGGAGAAAATTAATTTCTCCCGAACCCCCCCACGTAATACGGCGCGAGTGGTGTCGTTCGACAGCACTCGCGACCGGCTACCCCCAAACAAATCCCTAACTACCCCCTCCCTTTCCTGCAGGAAGTACAACCCTCGGAAAAGTTTTACAAACTTAACCGAAAGTTGGCCGACACTGCAGGAAAAGAATAGCAATCCGCTATTTGCCTAATAACTTTGGACACGAGTGTCCAAAAATTATGCGGCAAATAGCAGCGCACGCACCCTCCCGAGCTCTAACAGTATCAAGAATAAAAACAAGTAAAACAAGAACAATAAAACCAGAAAACCAAAAACAAACTTAAAAAGAAGTTTAGTGAAATGAAAGTTGACCGCACGGTCAAAGACAGAAATGTTCCCCCCCCAATAACTCCAGAACTAAAAGTCCTAGAGCTACCCGACAAAGAACAAATCTGTCAGCGCCGCGGAGCAGAACAACTTTCAAAACAAAAAACAGCAGAAAAGACCAAGGAGAATTAAATACGAATTTTTGAATTTTCGAAAATTTGGTACCAATTTTCGAAAACACAAAAAACAGAAAAACAACGATAACTTCGGAACCGCTAAAGCAAACCGCACGAAACAAAAGACACCCTCTGGGCACAGCGAAATCGAATCTACCCTCCTAATACCAGCTCTATCCTATTATTTGGGTGGTCCGAAAACCTGTAACCTAACCTAACCTAACCTAACCTAACCTAACCTAACCTAACCTAACCTAACCTAACCTAACCTAACCTAACCTAACCTAACCTAACCTAACCTAACCTAACCTAACCTAACCTAACCTAACCTAACCTAACCTAACCTAACCTAACCTAACCTAACCTAACCTAACCTAACCTAACCTAACCTAACCTAACCTAACCTAACCTAACCTAACCTAACCTAACCTAACCTAACCTAACCTAACCTAACCTAACCTAACCTAACCTAACCTAACCTAACCTAACCTAACCTAACCTAACCTAACCTAACCTAACCTAACCTAACCTAACCTAACCTAACCTAACCTAACCTAACCTAACCTAACCTAACCTAACCTAACCTAACCTAACCTAACCTAACCTAACCTAACCTAACCTAACCTAACCTAACCTAACCTAACCTAACCTAACCTAACCTAACCTAACCTAACCTAACCTAACCTAACCTAACCTAACCTAACCTAACCTAACCTAACCTAACCTAACCTAACCTAACCTAACCTAACCTAACCTAACCTAACCTAACCTAACCTAACCTAACCTAACCTAACCTAACCTAACCTAACCTAACCTAACCTAACCTAACCTAACCTAACCTAACCTAACCTAACCTAACCTAACCTAACCTAACCTAACCTAACCTAACCTAACCTAACCTAACCTAACCTAACCTAACCTAACCTAACCTAACCTAACCTAACCTAACCTAACCTAACCTAACCTAACCTAACCTAACCTAACCTAACCTAACCTAACCTAACCTAACCTAACCTAACCTAACCTAACCTAACCTAACCTAACCTAACCTAACCTAACCTAACCTAACCTAACCTAACCTAACCTAACCTAACCTAACCTAACCTAACCTAACCTAACCTAACCTAACCTAACCTAACCTAACCTAACCTAACCTAACCTAACCTAACCTAACCTAACCTAACCTAACCTAACCTAACCTAACCTAACCTAACCTAACCTAACCTAACCTAACCTAACCTAACCTAACCTAACCTAACCTAACCTAACCTAACCTAACCTAACCTAACCTAACCTAACCTAACCTAACCTAACCTAACCTAACCTAACCTAACCTAACCTAACCTAACCTAACCTAACCTAACCTAACCTAACCTAACCTAACCTAACCTAACCTAACCTAACCTAACCTAACCTAACCTAACCTAACCTAACCTAACCTAACCTAACCTAACCTAACCTAACCTAACCTAACCTAACCTAACCTAACCTAACCTAACCTAACCTAACCTAACCTAACCTAACCTAACCTAACCTAACCTAACCTAACCTAACCTAACCTAACCTAACCTAACCTAACCTAACCTAACCTAACCTAACCTAACCTAACCTAACCTAACCTAACCTAACCTAACCTAACCTAACCTAACCTAACCTAACCTAACCTAACCTAACCTAACCTAACCTAACCTAACCTAACCTAACCTAACCTAACCTAACCTAACCTAACCTAACCTAACCTAACCTAACCTAACCTAACCTAACCTAACCTAACCTAACCTAACCTAACCTAACCTAACTCTAACCTAACCTAACCTAACCTAACCTAACCTAACCTAACCTAACCTAACCTAACCTAACCTAACCTAACCTAACCTAACCTAACCTAACCTAACCTAACCTAACCTAACCTAACCTAACCTAACCTAACCTAACCTAACCTAACCTAACCTAACCTAACCTAACCTAACCTAACCTAACCTAACCTAACCTAACCTAACCTAACCTAACCTAACCTAACCTAACCTAACCTAACCTAACCTAACCTAACCTAACCTAACCTAACCTAACCTAACCTAACCTAACCTAACCTAACCTAACCTAACCTAACCTAACCTAACCTAACCTAACCT
Organism: Esperia sulphurella; assembly: GCA_947086405.1. Classification (NCBI taxonomy): domain Eukaryota; kingdom Metazoa; phylum Arthropoda; class Insecta; order Lepidoptera; family Oecophoridae; genus Esperia; species Esperia sulphurella. The sequence goes on along the minus strand of OX352259.1, from coordinate 19,443,916 downwards.
AACCTAACCTAACCTAACCTAACCTAACCTAACCTAACCTAACCTAACCTAACCTAACCTAACCTAACCTAACCTAACCTAACCTAACCTAACCTAACCTAACCTAACCTAACCTAACCTAACCTAACCTAACCTAACCTAACCTAACCTAACCTAACCTAACCTAACCTAACCTAACCTAACCTAACCTAACCTAACCTAACCTAACCTAACCTAACCTAACCTAACCTAACCTAACCTAACCTAACCTAACCTAACCTAACCTAACCTAACCTAACCTAACCTAACCTAACCTAACCTAACCTAACCTAACCTAACCTAACCTAACCTAACCTAACCTAACCTAACCTAACCTAACCTAACCTAACCTAACCTAACCTAACCTAACCTAACCTAACCTAACCTAACCTAACCTAACCTAACCTAACCTAACCTAACCTAACCTAACCTAACCTAACCTAACCTAACCTAACCTAACCTAACCTAACCTAACCTAACCTAACCTAACCTAACCTAACCTAACCTAACCTAACCTAACCTAACCTAACCTAACCTAACCTAACCTAACCTAACCTAACCTAACCTAACCTAACCTAACCTAACCTAACCTAACCTAACCTAACCTAACCTAACCTAACCTAACCTAACCTAACCTAACCTAACCTAACCTAACCTAACCTAACCTAACCTAACCTAACCTAACCTAACCTAACCTAACCTAACCTAACCTAACCTAACCTAACCTAACCTAACCTAACCTAACCTAACCTAACCTAACCTAACCTAACCTAACCTAACCTAACCTAACCTAACCTAACCTAACCTAACCTAACCTAACCTAACCTAACCTAACCTAACCTAACCTAACCTAACCTAACCTAACCTAACCTAACCTAACCTAACCTAACCTAACCTAACCTAACCTAACCTAACCTAACCTAACCTAACCTAACCTAACCTAACCTAACCTAACCTAACCTAACCTAACCTAACCTAACCTAACCTAACCTAACCTAACCTAACCTAACCTAACCTAACCTAACCTAACCTAACCTAACCTAACCTAACCTAACCTAACCTAACCTAACCTAACCTAACCTAACCTAACCTAACCTAACCTAACCTAACCTAACCTAACCTAACCTAACCTAACCTAACCTAACCTAACCTAACCTAACCTAACCTAACCTAACCTAACCTAACCTAACCTAACCTAACCTAACCTAACCTAACCTAACCTAACCTAACCTAACCTAACCTAACCTAACCTAACCTAACCTAACCTAACCTAACCTAACCTAACCTAACCTAACCTAACCTAACCTAACCTAACCTAACCTAACCTAACCTAACCTAACCTAACCTAACCTAACCTAACCTAACCTAACCTAACCTAACCTAACCTAACCTAACCTAACCTAACCTAACCTAACCTAACCTAACCTAACCTAACCTAACCTAACCTAACCTAACCTAACCTAACCTAACCTAACCTAACCTAACCTAACCTAACCTAACCTAACCTAACCTAACCTAACCTAACCTAACCTAACCTAACCTAACCTAACCTAACCTAACCTAACCTAACCTAACCTAACCTAACCTAACCTAACCTAACCTAACCTAACCTAACCTAACCTAACCTAACCTAACCTAACCTAACCTAACCTAACCTAACCTAACCTAACCTAACCTAACCTAACCTAACCTAACCTAACCTAACCTAACCTAACCTAACCTAACCTAACCTAACCTAACCTAACCTAACCTAACCTAACCTAACCTAACCTAACCTAACCTAACCTAACCTAACCTAACCTAACCTAACCTAACCTAACCTAACCTAACCTAACCTAACCTAACCTAACCTAACCTAACCTAACCTAACCTAACCTAACCTAACCTAACCTAACCTAACCTAACCTAACCTAACCTAACCTAACCTAACCTAACCTAACCTAACCTAACCTAACCTAACCTAACCTAACCTAACCTAACCTAACCTAACCTAACCTAACCTAACCTAACCTAACCTAACCTAACCTAACCTAACCTAACCTAACCTAACCTAACCTAACCTAACCTAACCTAACCTAACCTAACCTAACCTAACCTAACCTAACCTAACCTAACCTAACCTAACCTAACCTAACCTAACCTAACCTAACCTAACCTAACCTAACCTAACCTAACCTAACCTAACCTAACCTAACCTAACCTAACCTAACCTAACCTAACCTAACCTAACCTAACCTAACCTAACCTAACCTAACCTAACCTAACCTAACCTAACCTAACCTAACCTAACCTAACCTAACCTAACCTAACCTAACCTAACCTAACCTAACCTAACCTAACCTAACCTAACCTAACCTAACCTAACCTAACCTAACCTAACCTAACCTAACCTAACCTAACCTAACCTAACCTAACCTAACCTAACCTAACCTAACCTAACCTAACCTAACCTAACCTAACCTAACCTAACCTAACCTAACCTAACCTAACCTAACCTAACCTAACCTAACCTAACCTAACCTAACCTAACCTAACCTAACCTAACCTAACCTAACCTAACCTAACCTAACCTAACCTAACCTAACCTAACCTAACCTAACCTAACCTAACCTAACCTAACCTAACCTAACCTAACCTAACCTAACCTAACCTAACCTAACCTAACCTAACCTAACCTAACCTAACCTAACCTAACCTAACCTAACCTAACCTAACCTAACCTAACCTAACCTAACCTAACCTAACCTAACCTAACCTAACCTAACCTAACCTAACCTAACCTAACCTAACCTAACCTAACCTAACCTAACCTAACCTAACCTAACCTAACCTAACCTAACCTAACCTAACCTAACCTAACCTAACCTAACCTAACCTAACCTAACCTAACCTAACCTAACCTAACCTAACCTAACCTAACCTAACCTAACCTAACCTAACCTAACCTAACCTAACCTAACCTAACCTAACCTAACCTAACCTAACCTAACCTAACCTAACCTAACCTAACCTAACCTAACCTAACCTAACCTAACCTAACCTAACCTAACCTAACCTAACCTAACCTAACCTAACCTAACCTAACCTAACCTAACCTAACCTAACCTAACCTAACCTAACCTAACCTAACCTAACCTAACCTAACCTAACCTAACCTAACCTAACCTAACCTAACCTAACCTAACCTAACCTAACCTAACCTAACCTAACCTAACCTAACCTAACCTAACCTAACCTAACCTAACCTAACCTAACCTAACCTAACCTAACCTAACCTAACCTAACCTAACCTAACCTAACCTAACCTAACCTAACCTAACCTAACCTAACCTAACCTAACCTAACCTAACCTAACCTAACCTAACCTAACCTAACCTAACCTAACCTAACCTAACCTAACCTAACCTAACCTAACCTAACCTAACCTAACCTAACCTAACCTAACCTAACCTAACCTAACCTAACCTAACCTAACCTAACCTAACCTAACCTAACCTAACCTAACCTAACCTAACCTAACCTAACCTAACCTAACCTAACCTAACCTAACCTAACCTAACCTAACCTAACCTAACCTAACCTAACCTAACCTAACCTAACCTAACCTAACCTAACCTAACCTAACCTAACCTAACCTAACCTAACCTAACCTAACCTAACCTAACCTAACCTAACCTAACCTAACCTAACCTAACCTAACCTAACCTAACCTAACCTAACCTAACCTAACCTAACCTAACCTAACCTAACCTAACCTAACCTAACCTAACCTAACCTAACCTAACCTAACCTAACCTAACCTAACCTAACCTAACCTAACCTAACCTAACCTAACCTAACCTAACCTAACCTAACCTAACCTAACCTAACCTAACCTAACCTAACCTAACCTAACCTAACCTAACCTAACCTAACCTAACCTAACCTAACCTAACCTAACCTAACCTAACCTAACCTAACCTAACCTAACCTAACCTAACCTAACCTAACCTAACCTAACCTAACCTAACCTAACCTAACCTAACCTAACCTAACCTAACCTAACCTAACCTAACCTAACCTAACCTAACCTAACCTAACCTAACCTAACCTAACCTAACCTAACCTAACCTAACCTAACCTAACCTAACCTAACCTAACCTAACCTAACCTAACCTAACCTAACCTAACCTAACCTAACCTAACCTAACCTAACCTAACCTAACCTAACCTAACCTAACCTAACCTAACCTAACCTAACCTAACCTAACCTAACCTAACCTAACCTAACCTAACCTAACCTAACCTAACCTAACCTAACCTAACCTAACCTAACCTAACCTAACCTAACCTAACCTAACCTAACCTAACCTAACCTAACCTAACCTAACCTAACCTAACCTAACCTAACCTAACCTAACCTAACCTAACCTAACCTAACCTAACCTAACCTAACCTAACCTAACCTAACCTAACCTAACCTAACCTAACCTAACCTAACCTAACCTAACCTAACCTAACCTAACCTAACCTAACCTAACCTAACCTAACCTAACCTAACCTAACCTAACCTAACCTAACCTAACCTAACCTAACCTAACCTAACCTAACCTAACCTAACCTAACCTAACCTAACCTAACCTAACCTAACCTAACCTAACCTAACCTAACCTAACCTAACCTAACCTAACCTAACCTAACCTAACCTAACCTAACCTAACCTAACCTAACCTAACCTAACCTAACCTAACCTAACCTAACCTAACCTAACCTAACCTAACCTAACCTAACCTAACCTAACCTAACCTAACCTAACCTAACCTAACCTAACCTAACCTAACCTAACCTAACCTAACCTAACCTAACCTAACCTAACCTAACCTAACCTAACCTAACCTAACCTAACCTAACCTAACCTAACCTAACCTAACCTAACCTAACCTAACCTAACCTAACCTAACCTAACCTAACCTAACCTA